>JASDQU010196898.1:5433-21155 GCA_032191745.1 Picea mariana | reverse complement strand
CGATCTATCCGTGCATGCATCAGATCTGCGTTTATCTTCTGAGCACGGGTATTTTTATGCTATTTGATTGTATTCCAGTGACGATCCTTGAGATCTAGCTGATGATTAAACTCTATATTTCCAGTGTGTTATTATATTTTCGTGTTTGAGTCACATAATACATGTTATTGGGCATTTGATGTTCTTTACTTTCGCATGCATCCTTTATATATTGTTTAAACCATAAATACGCAGCATGCACATGCAATAACCAACATGCACATGAAATAACCAACATGCACATGCAATAACCCTAAAGATCCCAAACACACAACTGAAATGCATCCATAAACCCCTAGTGTATCATATCTGCAAGACAGAACATTAGATCAGCAACAAATATCTTGATCAACAGGATCAGGGATATTTCAATGGGTCCAGATGCTTTTAAAGGTTGAAATGAAATTTCATTTCAACTTCTTAACTTGATCTTCAATTTCTTAACTTGACTTCCGACTTGACACCTCATATGCCTATTTGTCAAGCCACATTACATTTATTTATGTACAATGAAATTTAATTCATATTCTACGTTTTGACCATTATATCCCAACACTACATGGAGTCTAGTAGACTTGTTGCAACGAGTATTGACTTCAAAGATATTATAATGTACTTTTAGAGAAAGGCCTCTTGTAATGATTAACTTTGATGTTACCACCTATACTGATTGATGAAATTTCTTATTATTATAGATAGATTTCACAGTGCAGTGCAGTGCATCATTCCCTTGTCATTAGACCAATTGTGAAACAACAAAATGAAGTTGTTAATCATTTATGACGTATTTGTGATGTGACCATGTCATGCAACAACTTCTTGTCAATTTAGGGAGTAGACTAATCTCTTTTAGCAAGACTGAGTCTCCATTGTTAGTTGATCAAGTACATTCTAATGGAAGTTTTAGCCTACATAGATTTGGTTGCAATGGCCAATAGCAGAGAAGAATATACCAATTATCAATGTCAAATATAATTTGCATGGTCATGCAACCTATTAACTGAAAAACAATCTGACACTATCTAAACCACTTAATATTCTGAGCTCTCTTTCGTAGAGACATTGTCATGCAAAATGTTGTCATCTATCCATGCAGAAATTGACAAAGATGTGTGTGCATGTGCAAGGTATTCAGCACCAAGGGTTAGCTCAATTAGTTGAACCATTTGTCCAAGGCATGTTGCTGACGGGGAGGCCATAGGTCACAACTTCAAATTTGGTTGAGTCCCTGTTGATGTTTTCTAGCATCGGGAGGTATTCCCACATTGGCCTTGGTGTTGGGCATGTGGGAATCTTTGTTGGCACTCACATTGCATTTTTCATTTTGTGAAAACCCCTTGTATATTGAGCTAGTGCTTGGTTGGGGCTTCACACCCACATGGGTTAGCTCAATTGGTTGAACCATTTGCCCAAGGCTTGTTGCTGACGGGGAGGCCATAGGTCACAGGTTCAAATCTGGTTTAGTCCCTGTTGATGTTTTGTAGCATCGGGAGGTATTCCCACATTGGCCTTGGTGTCGGGCATGTGGGAATCTTTATTGGCACTCACATTGCATTTTTCATTTTGTGAAAACCCCTTGTATATTGAGCTGGGGCTTGGTTGGGGCTTCACACTCACATGGGTTAGCTCAATTGGTTGAGCCATTTGCCCAAGGCTTGTTGCTGATGGGGAGGCCATAGGTCACATGTTCAAATCTGGTTGAGTCCCTGTTGATGTTTTGTAGCATCGGGAGGTATTCCCACATTGGCCTTGGTGTCGGGCATGTGGGAATCTTTGTTGGCACTCACATTGTATTTTTAATTTTGTGAAAACCCCTTGTATATTGAGCCGGGGCTTGGTTGGGGCTTCACACCCACATGGAGGAATAAAAAATTCTAATTTAATGTTGAGTTTAGAAGGGGTTCCTAAACTCACTCATTAGACTCCTATAAAATGAGAGGCAATGTGAGGAAACACTCATCACATCTCATTGTGACATTATGGAGTTGGCATAAGTGAGTGAGCACTTGTGCCAAGGAGATTGGGAGGCTAAATTTCAGCGAGGAAATTCTTCACTTTGCAAATCTGGCCTAGGATTTTTGGACATTCTTTCTTTGTTTTTTCCAGCGAAGGAAGAGGCCACACATGCGAGGCTACATGTGGGAGGAAGAGCATAAACATGCCGCACGTGTGAGGCTGTACAGTCCTTACCACACGTGTGTCCATACAAGTGACGTCAGCAACAGTACAGTCCATACAGGTGACATCAGCAACAGTACAGTCCATAGATGTGACATCAACAACCGTACAGTTGATGTCAGCATGTCGTATAACAAAACTGCAGGGTGCTGTCAGCTAGGGTTTGCAACAAGTTTGCAAGTTGGAAGTTTTTCCTGAATTTTTGCTGAATTTGTGATTTTCCGAGAGGAATGCTTTTGTCCTCAGAAATTTCTCAATTAAAAAATTTACAGAACATAATTTTTGTGTCTCATGTATGGATGATTTCTCTTTGATCCTTGTGCTTCTGCTATAATTTTCTGTCATAATTTCAGTGTAAAATTATTTAGTGATAACAACCCTAGTTTATTGATTGAGGTCACTTGGAAGTAATTTTCAGATTTGAAATTGAATGCATTGATTGCCTGAAAATTTGACAGTCCCTCAGGGCTATCAACTGCTTTTGTAGTTGACGATTGAGCTTTCCTCCATCTGGATAGTTCAGAGAAGAGGGGGGATCCTATGAGGTTTTCCTTGGAAAAAATATGCAAGGTATTCATGCCATGATCAATAATAGGGTGAAGTGCTATATAATCATTAATGTTGTCAAGTTGAGCACCCTTCTACACAAATGTTATGGAAGAACATGGAAATCGGTGGTGAAGGTGGTTCCATGTGACCAAACCCTTAAAAACATAGTTGTTTTGAGATGGGTACAGATTCAATATCTGAAACAGAGACAACATTTTTTCAGAAAATTTGGAAAATTTGGATGTGATTATGATAGGAAAACAACATAGATATGGTCAAACGTCTTTCCTCTCACACACACACACACACACAAGAGCTCTACACTCGTCAAGGTTTGTACCTAGGTTTTATTGCATGGCAACATTTCGTGTGTGTGTGTGTGTATTGTCAAGGTTTGTACCTAGGTTGTTTGCAAGGTGTCACCTCGGGTTTGTACCTAGGTACAAACCTTGATGAGTGTAGAGCCCTTGTGTGTGTGTGAGGGAAGGTGTTTGACCATATATACGTTGTTTTCCAACCATATCACATCCAGATTTTCTGAAAAATTGTTCTCTGTATATATATCAATCAAGAACACTAGGTCCTGCTTATACGTCCACAAAAAAATCCATCCCAAAAACCTTATGATATCTGAAGTGGTATAGAGTCTAGACCTATAAACCACCTCCCAAAAAAGACATTTTGCCAAATAAAACTGATGTAAGCACTGTAAAGATGGTCATTCATACTTCATCAATTTTAGAACATTAATCATAAAAAGATCTCATGATTGTTGGAAGCGAAACACCGAAATCTTCGTCTGAAATCTCCCATAAACCATCAAGTAACTCCAAAGCTCTTCTAGACAGACCATCAACTTCCATATTAAGGTCCTTGTAGATATGTGGGAATGATATGAAAGAGAAACTGACTCCAACATCTTTGCTCGATCAAAGAGGGGCCTTCAGATCAGAGTTTGCATACCAATAGAGCTTGTTACCCAGTGTATTACCAACTTGGAATCTCCCAAAACCTGAACGAGAGAAATACTCTATTCCATAGCCAACCTCAATAAAATTGCCAGAGCTTACTGTTATTCCATGTTAGTGCCCTTACCTAAATCAACTCTAAAAGATGTTGTAATGTCCCCATTTTTGGATTTACTTATGTTACAGATTGGGATGCCTGTCAGAGTAGCCAGTTGAGGGTGATAGTGAGATCATGAGGTATTGAGGAATTTTATTGGGCCCAACTCACATTATTCATCATATTTCATCATCAGGATCCATTCTGCACAACTTGTCTTTGGTTTCGTTGCATTCTGACGATTTCCGTAATTTTGAGTTATTATTGAGCATATTTTAATTAAATTCACTAAGGAGGTCATTTTGGGAATAATACTTGAAGAAACACCTTAGTGTAATAGCTCATCGGAATTGAGAGGAAGAGCACTACAGGATAAGATGATGAAAAGTGACTTTCAATGGCCGGAGAAGCCATAAGGACAACTTAATCACTCTTTAGAGGGAAAAAGGTGAATTAATTAATAAAGTGATTTTATGAAGGAATATTAAAAGCAAAGTAAAAGTCACTTGGAGAGAAAAGGTGAGTAGGGGTATAAAAGAGAGATAGGGGCTTCTATTCTCTCATTATGTTGTTTGATATTTTGATGTCTGGCCTCATAGCTAGAGAGCCCATGGTACTTGAGGATTTTGAGGGTTTTGACTGAATAAACCCTAGAGATCAACAAGGGAGTGAAAGATTCTCCTGTTCTTGATCCAAGCTTGGCCAAGGAGGTGAAAGATTCCTCCCTCACCATTCTACATTAGTTCAGATTCATTGCAGGAGCCACTTGTGCAAGTAGGGTGCAGGTTGAGGGATTTTCCAGCAGAGAGGGCCTACTGTTGGGAGAAGATCAATTCGATTTGGATAGCAGAAGGGAGATTTGAGGATACTCTCCTTCCTGGGGGATTTTCCATGCCAAGAGTGCCCTTTCTCATTTGTTCTTGGAGGGGTTTCTTTGCAGAGTGATTTATTGTGACTAGGGGGCGAAATTAATGAAGGAGGGCGTATTTTGGATCAGTGATCTTGTGGTTTGGAGCTAGAGTCATCATCTGCAATTGGGGTTTCTTCTCATATGGGTTAGTCTTCACCAGATCCATAGATTCATAGTTTTTTCTCACAGTTTGGAGGCCATATTCATAGAGGCCGAATTATTATTGGCTTACTACAACCAATGGGGTGCAACTTCCAGCGAGGGAGGTCATATAGTGTCAAGGAAGAGAGCCATTTTGGAGGTACAAACTTAAGGAAGTGTTTGGAGGATTTTAGGAGTTGCATCTCATTATTCCATGTTGCGTTTGGAGCTATCTACAACCATAGTATCAATCTGATATATGTATTTCCATATCTGAATATTTCATGTATGGAGCTTCTTATTTAATAAATAAAGGTCAGATCTGATTTGTGGCTATATTTTGGTATTTCTCTTCATGGGTTTTTGTTGAAGTATTGTTATTATCCTATTGGTTTGTCATATGCAATTATTGGCTGCAAAAACAAATAAAATCAGACCATAAACTACACCAAAACATTCTGCATGCAAATTGTTTGACAAAATACCACAACTAGAAAACACATAAAACCTCAAATGTTCCAAGCAAATCTGTTTGGGAACATTATAGTGGTATCAGAGCCAAAGTCCTTTGCCAACCTGTGATAAACATTGATGATCTAGAGGAGAAATGTATTTTGCAAAAGAGATTATATATTGTGATGAGGAATATCAAACCCTTAGTGAGACATTTAGGGCTCAAGTAATATTCCAACAGTTTGTATCCATCAAAAATCCTAGGTGGAGCAAAGATGAGGTTGCATTATGGGCCACAAAGATGGAAGAAATCAATTATTGGAGCAACATAGCAAAGGAAAACAGAGCCAAAGCAGTCAAGGAGGTAGATACATCACCATATGCTAGCAGGGAACTTTGCTACAATTGCAAAGAACCTTGGGAGACGAATCACAAATGTAGGGGTAAAGGGAGAGTGCATTACATTGAGGTGCACTATGATAGCGATGAGGAGGATGTGTATGAGGATGAGGCCTTAGATGCCTCATTAGAGCAGTCCCAGGACCCTTGCGCATTTGATGGACAGAGTGATAACCAGGGTGCTTGTGAGGGTGTAGATGTATTCACACCTAGGTATGATGAGATTCAAAGGTTAGATGACCCACCTTTGGGAGATGACATGACTTCTAGGGAGCATTGCGTTCGTGAGGAGGAGCTTTCCTATGAAGTTGAGTGTGGCACAATCCTTACCTTCTCAGACACTTATGATAGACATGACAAAGGAGGATATCGATGGCATTCTGGATGTGGTAGAGGAACCTTGTGTAGTACTTGAACACAAGGGACATATGGATCTGCAGACCCAGGAGGAGAGGCATGACTTGGAGCCAATTGACTATATACATACCTATTAGTTTGAGGAGAGTGAGTCACCTCTTTTGGGGAGTCCATTGATAGATCAGGTTGGGGAGACTGACAAATTGATGGGACACTTACTTCCGGGACCAATCTACAATGATGAGGATACTTTCCTTGTTGGTCGGGATGACCATATCACATGTGTGGACACATCTGTATGGGGTCCAGGCGGAGATGATATTAGTAGGATGAGTGCACAGGAGATACGACTGTACATACATGATATAGGACAGTTCAGATGGAGGTAGCCCTAGGTGATGATGTATAGTGGCATACGGGTGGAGCCAGTAGCACAGAGGACAGTAGACAGTACGATGCCTTATCTCTTGAGGAGTGTGTTGATGAGGATTCCACTGTTGACATTAGCAGTGAGAGTCATGAGGTAGCACCTCAACAGGATTGTGATCAGGAGTCGCGACACTTGACATGACAACTGAGAGTCCATGAGGACATGATCATGGCAACCATTAGACACATTGATGATACACCCGCATTGGTAGCAGGATATTGTTGGAGGGCCTCGATGGCACATGATAGTTCGGATGGGGAGCTTTCCCTTGATGACTTCCAGACACTCAGGGAGAGAGTGACTGTGATGAGGACTGACTAGCAACAGTTACTTATGGATAGAGATTACCTCTTAGAGGTTGGCGAGATGTATCACGGGGCACTGAGGGAGAAGTAGATTGAGGTGGACCGACTCACTCATGAGTTGGTAAGCACACATGAATTCTTGAAAGGTACACAGACAACTCTTTAAGAATCGGAGTCCAGACTAGAGGAGCTCTTTGAGGAGGTTAGTCAGGGATCCACTACATCTATCTCAGCAAAGAGTCAGATATTTTCTTTAGCTACATCTCCAGAGGATGTTGGTGGTTTGGTAGAGGACCGCTAGATGATGGAGGTGCGTGAGGGACACCCAGGATCGATTATGATTAGGGAGAGATATGACCAGGAGACGCTTGAGGATGTCCCAGTGTCACAGCGACCAACATTCATGGGGAGTTCTGAGATAGTTGGTCATACACATACACATGGGGATTCCAAAGCCGGGGGCAATTATGAGGACACGTCTATTTGGGTTCCAGGATTGGTTGACATCCATGTAGAGGTTGACCCAACAGTATAACCAGGATACATGATGATGCAGGAGGCTATCGAAGCTTGCATGAGTATACAGGGGCATACAACGATGAGAGGTAGTTCACCGGGGCATGCAGAGGTGTACAATGGGACCCAGGGGGATGCATTGGAGTGTAGGGAGGAGACATACTCAGTGGAGCATGAAAATTTATGTGCAGAGTGGTCCTCTCCCTTGCAACAGTATATGGATCTGGGAGATCACCTTCTCAGTAGCAGCAGTCAGATGCGTGATGATGGAAGGAGTGTGATTGACCATTAGTTTATGGAGTTATCTACTGTTGTACCCGATGGTTTGAGATTAGTGAGGAGTCCAGGCGACTATTCACCATGGGTGCCGGTGGATGATTTCTTGGTCAAGCCTTTGGGGTTGACCAACACATATGATACTTTCTAGTCCTACGCACAGTTGCAGGTATTTTTGTTAGCCTTCCTCGATATTTTCATTTTATACAACAGAGTTGGGGGAGATAGCCAGTTGCATGGGGTATGGAGAGTCACTAGACAAAGACCTCCTGACAGGGGATACTCCATTACATGCAGTCGGATAGGGGAGGTTCGCCCGAGATAGGTAGATGAGGTCTTGGGCGTGATGGATAACATCTTCAGCTGTGGGACAGAGGATATTCCAGAGGTGGATATAGATTCAGAGTCTCAGCGAGATGAGGTCGAGGAGCAGAGTAGGATAGATGGCTTTGATGAGGACTATGAGGTTAGTTGGAAGGATGTATGGTCGCAACATGCAGCATTAGAGATCTTGAAGACCGTACATGTTGTACCTATGGTTGGACAACTTGGCCATTCAACACTCGTCAACAGATCAGAGAGAGATTCTCCTGGGAGGATCTCGAGGATGATGTCTTGAGGCACATAGGGGCATGTTTGGTATGTCAACATCACGAGTCAGGGCATGATTTTGTAGCCACCCTTGTTTCAGTGTTGAGTTGGGAGAATATGCTAGCTTCTCTCAACCCTGGGGCACTAGAGATATATAGTAGGACTGATGTTGCTGGAGCATGGGACACCGCAAGCAGTAGAGTGGGTTGGTAGAGAGGCCGAGTTTCGTGATCATGGACATGACATCATAGCTATCAGTACACTTCGACCAAAGGTTTACAGTTCAGTAGGCACCGATATACTTGGTATGGCACCCTCAGAGTTATATGATGCAGGTTTGGTGCACCTAGGAGTTTCAGGGACTTGCATGATTGGTTCCTTCCATTGTTGGGGGAATTTGAGAGCAGATCGAGATGAGGATGCTATGTGGCAGGATGGATCTCCTTGGTTGAGGATCAAGTATATCAGTAGATCTTCTTCTTGGTTATCAGGGGATCTAGATTCTATTGGAGGTGGTAGTTGGGAGATTGGTTTAGCTGAGAGACTCCTTGATCGACAAATACTGTATTTATTTGTTCCATTGGTTGGGGGTCTTCAGGAGAATCGTGGTGTTGATCTCTTACAGGACTATACTTCACAGGGCACTGCAGTTCACATCTTGATTTGGGATCCAGGGATTGGAGTGCTTG
The DNA here is from genome assembly GCA_032191745.1 of Picea mariana. Classification (NCBI taxonomy): domain Eukaryota; kingdom Viridiplantae; phylum Streptophyta; class Pinopsida; order Pinales; family Pinaceae; genus Picea; species Picea mariana. Next base: position 12,257 of record JASDQU010196898.1, on the reverse strand, counting down.
GTAGTCCAGAGTTTGATGGAGTTGAGATCCGAGTGGAGCGGTTGCTTGAGGAGTTGACCGAGGATCTATTGCACATGATCATTCTACTCATCAAGAGCATTTGGGTGGCATGCGTGGTGAGCACTTGGAGGGGCCATGTCTTGAGGGGAGCGTACTACATGTCACACATGTGGATATGGGACCCTGGTATCATATATATATATCGATTCGGTTATTGCTTGAGGACAAGCAATATTCGAGCAGGAAGGACTGTAATGTTCCCATTTTTGGATTTACTTATGTTACAGATTGGGATGCCTGTCAAAGTAGCCAGTTGAGGGTGATAGTGAGATTAGGAGGTATGGAGGAGTTTTATTGGGCCCGACTCACATTATTCATCATATTTCATCATCAGGATCCATTCCACACAACTTTTCTTTGGTTTCGTTGCATTCCGATGATTTCCATAATTTTCAGTTATTATTGAGCATATTTTAATTAAATTCACTAAGGGGGTCATTTTGGGCATAATACTTGAAGACACACCTTAGTGTAATAGCTCATCGGAATCGGGAGGAAGAGCACTACAAGATAAGATGATGAAAAGTGACTTTTAGTGGCCGGAGAAGCCATAAGGATTAATTAGAGCCAAGTGGACTTTTAGTGACTTTTAGTGAATTATTTAATAAAGTGATTTTATGAAGGAATATTAAAAGTAAAGTAAAAGTCACTTGGAGAGAAAAGGTGAGCAGGGTATAAAAAAGAGATAGGGGCTTCTATTCTCTCATTATGTTGTTTGATATTTTGATGTCTGGCTTCTTAGCTAGAGAGCCCATGGTACTTGGGGATTTTGAGGGTTTTGATTGAATAAATCCTAGAGATCAACAAGGGAGTGAAAGATTCTCCTGTTCTTGATCCAAGCTTGGTCAAGGAGGTGAAAGATTTCTCCCTCACCATACTACATCAATTCAAATTCATTGCAGGAGCCACTTGTGCAAGTAGGGTGCAGGTTGAGGGATTTTCCAACAGAGAGAGTGTACTGTTGGGAGAAGATCAATTCGATTTGGATAGTAGAAGGGACATTTGAGGATACTCTCTATCCTGGGGGATTTGCCATGCCAAGAGCGCCCTTTCTCATCTGTTCTTGGAGGGGTTTCTCATCTGTTATTGTGACCATGGGGCGAAATTACTGAAGGAGGGCATATTTTGGATGAGTGATCTTGTGGTTTGGAGCCAGATTCATCATCTGTAGTTGGGGTTTCTTCTCATATGAGTTAGTCTTCACCAGATACACAGATTCATAGTTTTTTCTCACAGTTTGGAGGCCATATTCACAGAGGCCGAATTATTATTGGCTTACTACACCTGCAAGGGAGGTCATATAGTGTCAAGGAAGAGAGCCATTTTGGAGGTACAAACTTAAGGAAGTGTTTGGAGGATTTTAGGAGTTGCATCTCATTGTTTCATCTTGCTTTTGAAGCTATCTACAGCCATAGTATCAATCTGATATATGTATTTCCAGATCTGAATATTTCATGTATGGAGCTTCTTATTTAATAAATAAAGGTCAGATCTGATTTGTGGCTATATTTTGGTATTTCTCTTCATGAGTTTTTTGTGAAGTATTGTTATTATCCTATTGGTTTGTCATATGCAATTATTGGCTGCAAAAACAAATAAAATCAGACCATAAACTACACCAAAACATTCTGTATGCAAACTATTTGACAAAATACCACAACCAGAAAACACATAAAACCTCAAATGTTCCAAGCAAATCTGTTTGGGAACATTACAGATGTCCTATGTTTTTCAGAAAGATATATCACCCTCTAGCCCCACATGAACCAGGTGTACCTTGGGAGGCACCATCAAAAGAAGCCTAAGAAAAAGATTTGTCAACCCAATAAATTGCCAACATGTCTTGGCAACTTTACCTTTGGGGCATGTCTTCTGCCTTCATATAAATATTTTATTTTATGTTGAACCTGTAAAGGGGGATTCTCCTTGTCTTGAAATAAACTTAAATTCCTGGCTATCCAAATGGTCCAAGAGGCAATAAAGGGCAAGGCTCTATGCTCTTTAAGAGTATATCATCAAACCATTTTTTCAAACAATCCATCAATATAGGCTCTTACCAAGTGCCTTGACCTCCAGCCAAGGGAAGAATAGAAATCCATACCTCCTTAGTAAAAGCACATTGTACCAATAAATGATCTGTTGATTCTCCTTCATATTTGCAGAGACTACAGATGTCAGGGCCCTGTGAGGCCCTCTTTTGCCATATCTTCCAAGTCAGAGCTTTGTTGTCTAAAGCAAGCCATATGAAAATTTTGGATTTCGTTGTCTTACTGTCTTCTATATTGGCCTCCATCATTAATCAAGTTTCAACTTTTACTGTTTCATCAACAAACATAGCCTTGTAAGACACCTAGACTAGCAGTGAGCTGTCCCATGGGTTTGGACCGTAATAAAGAGTTTTCTTCCAACCCCAATTTGATAGAGTTCTGAGCAAGCTTCTGAGTGCAATCCTTCCAAATGATTGCTTTGGGGCCTTCCAACGCTAATACCTCTGCTTCCTTCCATCCCTAATGCCAAATGTCAATAGTTTTTGGATTGCAGCATCAATGAAAATATGCATACTTTTCTTATATAGTATATTTAACAATTTTTGAGGGAGATGGTGTTGCCCAACACAAACCATCCAGGGGTCTACCCGCATTCTAACCTTTTCGTCCCCCACATTCCTTGCAAGCCAATTACCAACTAGTGGGAAAGACATAACAAGAGCTTTCCAAATTATTCAAACATGTGAGATAGATTTGACAAGTGATCTGATCCACTCTTCAAAGGACAATGGGTCAAGGTATTTTTGCTATATAACATTATGCCACAAACCTTCATGGTTAATGAGCCGCCATAAACTCTAAGCAACTAAGACTTTGCCGAAATGATGTATACTTTTTAGGCCCCCACCCACCAACAACCTTTGACTTTGCAATTCTCCTCCATTTTAGTAAAGAAATCCCTTCTTTTTCTTGTCCATAAGAAATAAAAGCACTTTTTTCTTATCGTCTTCAACATTTCAACTGGGATATAGGCCATAGAGTGCCAGTGTACAAGAATAGCTTCAGGAACATATTTAACTAGTGTCAACCTTCCTCCAATAGACAACCACCTATTACACCATGCAGTAATACTCTTTTCTACCTTTTGATACAACCAAACCCAATCTCAAAACTCATAGTCATTTGGATTTACAAAAATCCTAGATATTAGAGCCCTTTACTAAAATTGTAGTGAAATGAGAAGATTTTGGAGATTGCCTTGTCTTTCCCCCTATGAACCCTATTAAGAGAGATTGATGATTTTTGAACATGAATTTCCATTCTTGTAGCTGAACATAACAAATTGATAATCTCTTTGTATTTTAAGGCATGTTTGAGTGTGCCATCCCCAAACAATAGGCATCATCTACAAAAAACAGATGTGGTAGTGCAAAGGTCATTCCAATCTTGACACCTTTGATTGACTCACTCCTTTGATTGATTGCCGCTATTCAAACAACCCAAGTTTAATGTTGAGGTTTGAACCCAGGGTGCAACCATGCAAACAACATATGTTCAAACCCCAATGGGTGTAGAGTCCTTGTGTGCGTGTGTTAGGGAAGGTGTTTGATCTCCTAGAGTTGGTTTCCCTTTGTTATAAAAGGGACTTAACATATGTCCGACAACTCAAATTAGTTTAGGCAGACCTTAATGTTTTTTCCCCAAGGAACACCTCATGGGGATACTCCTAGGTAGTGTTTTCAAACTCGGGCCGAGTTGACTTGGAATCGGTCAACTCCGCTGAGTTGACCTTCACTCGTATCAACTCGACCAATTGATCAGTTCGGAGGGCCGATTTGGTACCAAACCAACATAGTCAAAGTCAAGTTGACCACGCTCGTATCGACTTGACCAATGGATCAGTTTGGAGGGCCGGTTTGGTACCGAACTAACCGAGTCAAAGTCTGACTCCGTCGGTTCAGTACCAAACCAGCCCTACTCGGTCGAGTTTATACCTACTCTACCAAGTAGCTATTGGACCCCACTATGGTTGACTCAACAAGCAAAATTCATTTTTATAATAAAAAACAAAAAATCTAACTCCTTAACCCTATCAACGTCTTGCCTTGGAGGACTCTCATTTTGCCTCACACTGTTTGACCAAAATTGCTGGCAATCGATGGTAATGTTAAATTCTTAAAGTAAAAGTTGCGAACTTTTAGTTAAATTTTTAACATTACCATTAATTGTTTCAGGATGATTGAGAATGGTTCCAACCTCATCAGGTTTCATATGGAGAAAGTAGAATTTCATATCCCATTCAAAATTCAGTAGACTTAACAGTTTTTAGGATTTCAAGATTGGTAGGATTGCAACATTTTCATTGGATTCTATCATGTATGAGAGTATGGGATTGGCATTTAATCAAGAGCACCAAGCCCTTTATGTACCTTGATGTTGGTGGTATTGATTGTTGAACTCCTCTATTATAAACCAACACTAATAAAAAGAACTTTACTGCCCTTTTACACAGTCACCAATACACCATGTATATATATCAGCTGCACTAAACTCAAGCACTGCCTGTGTATATATATCAGCTGTACTAAACTTCAAGCGCTGCCTGTGTATATGTGTCAGCTGCAATAAGTTCAGGCGCTGCCTGTGTATATATATCAGCTGTAATAAATTCAAGCGCTGCCTACTCTTGTCCACCTGCAAACAGACTCCTTCCTTCACTCTTGCGCTGCATAGCAAAGTGAATGAGGAAGAGGGGTCGAACTCTGTATATATAAGGTGCAGGAGAGGTAACTCGAATTAGTAAGAGCCTGCATGACTTTACAACTCAAATTGTAACTTGACTTGACTAAACTTTGCATGACAACTCGCCATGCAACTTGACATGCAACTCTACATGCATGCAAAGCAACTCAACATGCAACTTGACATGCATGCATGCAACTCGACATGCAACATGCAACATGACATGCAACTCGACTTGCCAACTTGAGTTTGACCACTCGAACTAGATATACAATTTGTCTTTTACAACTTGAGTTTGACAACTCAAACTAAACATGCAATTCGACTTTTACAACTGATTTAGGCAACTCAAATTTCTTTTCATGATGGATAATGTTACATGTGCCAACGCACTAGATCAATTCATTTACATTATTTGCATAAGGAAGATTGTTTGTCTCTAGCTCATAGGAATTGTACATTCAACCTAACTTTTGCTAGATGCCTTGACTTTTGCTCATGGCTCACAAGGCTTGACTAGGCGCACAAAGGTTGTACGTTCCCCCTGACTTTTGCACTAGTCTATCTATGCTCACAGAGGTTGTACGTTCCCCTTGACTTTTGCACTAGACCGTCTATGCTCACAGAGGTTGTACATTCCCCCTGACTTTTTCTTTAGACTTACATCTTGACTTTTGTCTTAGACTTGCAAGACTTCTTCCTTTGCCTTGGCGAGACTCACAAGATCATATAGCATCTCGTTCGTCCTGACTTTTGGTTTGAGTCATAGAGGTTGTACATTCCCCCTAGCTTTTGTCAATACCTCACAAGACTGGTTGATTCTCCAAATCTCCCTGGCTAGCCTCAAGGTGACCCACATGGCCTCTCATTGGAGAATGACTGTTGATGCTGCCAAATTTAACACTCCCTCTTAGCAAGGGAGTTATTCTCAGCCACTGCACAAACTTTCTCAATGGCAATGGCTTGGTCAAGATATCAACTACCTGCTCGCTCGTGACTATATACTGTAGCTTTACAAATTTTCTCTGGACCATGTCTCTAATGAAATGGTATTTCATGTCAATATGCTTTGACCTGTCGTGAAATACCAGGTTCTTTGTCAATTTTATGCAACTTTGATTATCACAGTGAACCACCGTAGCCTCTAGCTTGACTTCAAACAACCCAGAAACCAATTTTCTGAGCCATACTGCTTCCTTGCTAGCGTCACTTGCTGCAATGTACTTAGCCTCTGTTGTACTCTGTGCAATGGATCCATGTTTCCTACTTGACCATGAGATCATAGCGGATCCTAAACTAAAGTGGTATCTAGAAGCTAGGCTATGGGGGAGCATCCCCCCCCCTCACACCCCCGCTCCCGAAGCGCGCTCCCTAATCGAGCGCTTAGGAATCACGCTCCCTGCCTAGGGAGTGTTGCGCTCTCTGGTCAGGGAACGTTTTGCTCCCTGCCCTGCCTAGGGAGTGTTGCGCTCTCTAGTCAGGGAACGTTTTGCTCCCTGGGCAGGGAGCTTTACGCTCCCTGCCCAGGGAGCTTTCGCTCCTTGAGTGCTCCCTCCATTAAAAAAACGCTCCCTAAGGATTCCCCTTCAATTCGCACGTGTGAGGCATGAGAGGATATTTTTTTTGTTTTGGGAGTGAGTGGGAACCAAGACAAGGTTCCATAAGAGAGGAAAAGGTATGGCTAGGGTTTCTAAGGGAATAAAACACTGACTCACTCCATTTTTCTCTCATTCTATTTCTCATTTCACTCATCTTTGCTAGGAGGGTTTTGAGAGGGTTCTTGCTAGTTATTGATGGGATTGAGGGAACATTGAAGGAGAACGAAGGGAGATTTGAGAGCTTGGAAGGGATTGGAGAATTTGGAAGGAATATTGAAGGCTTCCATAGGGAGATTGGAGAGCTTGGAAGAAAGATTGAAGGCTTCCATTTGTGAGAGCTTAGAAGGGAGATTGAAGGCTACCATAGTCATATTCAACCACCATTGGAGAGATAAAGAGGTAGGCTCTTAAGCCCGTTCTTGTTTCTTGTTTAAAA
>JASDQU010196896.1:10382-22385 GCA_032191745.1 Picea mariana | reverse complement strand
ATGGAAATATTTGGCTCATGGTTATCCATATAAGTTGTTTCATAGACCTCTTTCTGCTAAAGTGATCTAGTCAACTTGTATTTCCATAAGATCGATCTACATCCATGCTTACTTCCTCTCTTGTGATTCAAGCAAATTCTGAGAGCTTAATACTCCGTTACTTGTCTCTTTTAGCTATGGCTTCATCAAATTGTATCTAATTGTTTCATAATCGATTTTATTATTGAACTTATTATTATTATTATTTACTTATACATATTAGTAATGTTATTATCATACATATATATTCTCTCTAGAAATAGACTATCACAAGTGGTTTTCAATCTAGTTCCTGTTTATTGGAACCCATCGAGAGGTTTTAACCAATGGATTATTTTTCTTTTCTCAAGGGTGGTATTTCTTGAGTCGGGCACCAAGCAACTTCCCTTGTAATGTTCTTAATTGAACCACTCCGATTGGTCGACTATCTTTGATTATAAATGAACCTAAGAACGTGGTTTCCAGTTTTATTGGTTTTCCTTTGATTTCACTATCACAAAATCATACCAAATATCCATATTTTATATCTTTTCTTTTGATATGTTTATCATGCCAATAATTTTATTGTTATTTTTGAATTACTTGGTGTTGAAGTGCACTCATTCATTCTTCTTCAAGTTTGTTAAGCTAGTGGAGTCTTTCTTCCTTTTCCATAGTGAGATCATATTTAAGTATAGAAGACACCCTTTCTGAATTAATCCATAACTGTATGGGTAATACAACTTCTTTCCCATAGACTAACTTGAATTTTTTTTGGTTAGTCGATCTCTTGTATGCAATCTGGTATGTTCACAACACAGTTGGTACCTTGTCATCCCAATCATCTTGGTCGTTTCCATATATTTTCATTAGCCCCTTATTTAGTTTCTTTTAAAATGATTCAACCACTCCATTTTCTTGAGGATGATAGGGAGATGTCTTGTTATGGTCGATCATAAATTTTTCCAACAACAACTTTATTATACAATTAACAAAATGAGTTCCTTAGTCATTGATGAGTGTTAATGGACATCCAAACCTTGTAATTATGTTCTTATAAAAATGAACCCGGAATCTACTTCCTTATTACATGATTTGATTGGTTATGCCTCAACCCACTTGGTTAAATATTCAATTGTCGTTATAATTTACTTTCCCCCTGTTTCTTTTCCTGTTTTTGGGAATGGATCGAAAAATTAGACTACCCAAATTTTAGAAGATAAATTAGGGTTTACCGATTTCAATGGAATTTTTTCTTTTCACAATGGTCGACCGATTATCTAACATTTATTGCACTTACTAACTTTATCTCTTATGCAACTTAGGCCACTGAAGGCCTACTTGAAGGATTTTTCTAACATTTGTGTCGGCTTGGAAGTGTCTACTTGTAAGATCAACATGTTCTTCATCGACTATGTTTTCTCTTTCATGTTCCAATGCACATCGCCTAAGTATATTGTCCAGTCACAACTTATATACATACCCATTCATGAGTGTGAATAGGGTGGCCTTCATTGCTAACACCTTATTGTTTTTTTCTCTCCTATCCTTTGGTTCCCTCCCCTATTGAAAAAATTACACTATTTAAGCTAACTAGTTGGGGATTTCTTCAACTAAAAACATGTGAGCATATTGGAGCTCATATTATATACCTATCAGTTCCTCACATATTTCCAATTGAGAGAGATGGTTAGGTCTGACATTGTTCTTCCCTGGTCAAACTAAGATGTCAAATTCAAACTCTTGGAATAGTAGTAGCCACCTACAAACCCTTCCTTCATGAATAGGTTTTTTGACTAAGTACTTAAATGCTTGATGATCTATATAAAATATGAAAAAGTTTTCCAATGGGTAGTGCCAAAAATTTTGAAGGGAAAATATCATTTCTAGGCTTTCCCTTTTCGTAGTCGAATAATTTCTTTCTACTTTTTTTAACTTTCGACTGGAATATTCATTTGGGTGGTTGACTGTCTCATATCCTAACTAAGATAGAACTACTCTAGCTGCTACATTCAATGCATCGACATGTGTGTGAAATTTCTTGTCTAGTAAGGAAACATCAATATTGGGGATTCCACCAACTTTATTTTTAATAGTTCAAAAGACTCATTCTATTATGTTCTCCAAACAAATTTTATTCCATTTCTCGACAACTCATCTATTGGGAAGGCGATGTATGAATAATTTATTATGTATTTTCTATAATATCTTGTATGACACATAATTTTTTTTATTTTCGTTTAGTTGAAAAGAGTCTTTACGTCAAGAATTAACTTGATTTTTTCCATATCAACCTTGATGCCATATTTACATACCGCATGCCCCAACAATATTCCTACATGAGTGGAAAAAATACACTTCTAGATATTCAAGGAAAGATGTAATTGTCGACATCTCTCCAACATCATTCTTAGCCAATGTATATTATTTTTCAAGAGGCTATAGAAAATCGAATCATCAGAATACACATCCAATGTTTTATATATTTATGCCTGAAAATTCTTTACCACTATTCTAGAGAATATTGCAAGTGAATTCTTGAGTTCAAATGAAATTACCCCATATGAAAAATAGAAAAATCATGAAACAAAGGTAGTTTTTTCTTGATCTTATTGGGTTGTAGGCACCTAATTGTAACCTCAAAATCTGTCTGTAAATGAATAACATTCATGCCCCACCACTTCATTGATAATTTCATTCGCGAGTGGATTCAGGAAAGTATTTGTGAGTGTTAATTTAATTAGTCCTCTGAAGTCTACACAAATCCTTATCTTTTTGGGATCATGATTTTTAGGTTGCACAAGCATTGGGCTAGCCCATTCAAATTTTTCAATGGGATAAATGATCCCAACTGCTAGTATACCTTTGATTTCCTTCTGCACAATTGGTTTATACTTCTATGCCAACTTGTAAGGACATTTTTTAATGAGATTGGCTCCCAAAATGAGGTAGATTTTCATTTTCCATGTTCCCTTAACTAATCCTTTCAGGTCTTTGTAGTCCCTCAAAAACACATATTAGTATTCCTTTCATAGGTAGAATATCTATGTAGTTTTCCTTTCTATCCAATATTCACCTATTTGGGCCACTTTGGTAAACCATCATTTCATATGTTGACTTCTTTAAATTCCATTTCCATGTCCATCCATTTCGAAGGTTTTGATTTGTCAAGTTTGCACTCCCCTTCTATGACTTGATTGTATGTGTGTGGAAAGTCACGTTTTTCTATATCTTCCTTTTGGTCTTCCTTAGATATTTTAAGACATTTTTTACTCACTTTTGGGTGGTCCTTCTTCCATTGGAATCTCTTCCCTGGAAAACTTTAATTTTCCATGTTGATTCGATGAGTTGTGATGTTGTCTTGATTATGGAATGCTATATAATTACAGGTTGAAGTCGATGATATTTCGACAAGATATTTTCCTATTTTGTAATTTCCTTAGGATTCATTTTTTCTATGAATTCTTTTATCTCTTGGAATACCTCTACTAAATCACTTTCTTTTGGTCTAAACTCAAAATATTTGATGAATTTCTTCTTTAAACCATTCAAGGTAAATGTCTCCCCTCGTGCTTATTCAATTTTATACCACTCATATTCTATGTCATCCAATGTATTTGGGAACATGTGAAACCATACTCCCTCATTACTTGTTTTTTTTCCATTCATTTTCACATTTATGAATATGGGAAACATGGTCAAACCCTGGCTTGAATTTTGGGATGTTTGCAACTACTGACAATTTATTTCCTCCAAAGCATTCTACAAAGTATAACCATGTAGCAATCCAAGTTTGCAAGCACGGGGCATGAGTGTCCCATCACCTTGCAACTTGTTTGGTGAAGGATTGTACAAGATGTTGTAATTGGATTTCTCTCCAACAACTTTGGAAATCCCATTGACATGGGCCGATGGGGAGTCATGTTCTTTGACTCCGGGAGGAGGCACCGATCCTTATTTTATGTTGATCGGTAGAAGTGACAGGTTTTGTTTGACTCATTTTTAAAAAATTTAGATTTTTTAGGTCTTCTTAAAATAAATAGGATTAAACCTCTAAGGGAAAAGTTCAATAGTCAAAGTTCCCATCAATCATGTGAGATTTGAGCTTTAGAAAAAATTCCTCCTATCTAATTCTGGGGAAAATGTCAATGTAGAAAAGGTTGAGTTTGTCCACTTTTTAACTTCTTTTTATTTAAATTCTAAAATTCTAAGTAGAACATGATAAGACATTAATAACGTTATTCCATAATCTCCCAATAAGCTCATTTTCATGTAAATCCACACATTAATAACATGCGGTTTATGAAACTACTTGCATTATTTACTTTTCACATAAATCTTTATGACAATAAACAATGTAAATTTTTAATAACACTACTCGCAGTATTCACTTTTCATGCAATTCTCAATTTGGTGTGTGTGGAATCCATTTCCTTCTCGAAATCTCTTTAATATGTATTAATATATATATATATATACATAATACTATATTAATAACACTATTTATAATTTTTATATAACTTATATAATGTAAATTATGGCTCTGCAGTTGGGGGAAACCCTAGCTGCAAACCTGAATCTATCTGTAGACTCGCTTTCTTTTCTCGTCCATAGAGTGGTGCTCGTGCTCGAGGGTTGGGTTCTTGTCAATGGATTTTGTGATTGTGTTTGGAGGTCATGTAGTCGCTTGTGGTATTTTTTATGTGGAGTCTTGGCTTCATATTTTTGGTGTGTGTGTGTGGCCCTAGTTCTATTGCTTCAACTCGATCTGGTGTTCTCTTTCTCACTTTTCCATTGGAGTCACTTCTGGCAGGCCACCTATGGATTTTTTAAGGTGTTCGTAATTGAAAAAAGCCCCTTTATTGAGTGATGGTGTGGGTGCAGAGCTCGTCTCCACTCTGATCTAGTGTTTATATCTAATATCTCCTTTTCGTATGCTCATTTTTTCTTGTCTTTTGTCTTAGGTGATTTATTTTGGTGTGGTCTCTCCCTCATTGCAACTCTAGGTCGTCTCTTTCTATGGGCTTCTCCTTTTGTTTTCATTATGTTAGGGTTTGATGTATGTTCAAAGATTTGGTTCCTATAATGCAAGGGTGTTGGTGTTGTTTCTCAGTATCTTTGGCGTTGGGTTTTGAGGTCTTTGAATATCTTTTATTTTGGAGCTAAGTGTGGTGAGTGATGGTGTATTTTTATGTTTCTTGTTCATGATTTTTCTCTTCCTTTTTCCATTGGTGGGTGGATCAGTGCGTTGAGGTCCTTCCTCTGTGCGTCCAATGTTGTTTGAGGGTCTGGGCAGAGATTTGAGGTCTTATTTCTGGGCGTGTCTTATTGTTGGTCTTTCTACCTTTGGCTTCGTGGAGGTGTGGGAAGAATTCTTGTTGATTGTGCAAGAGAGGGTGCTTCTGGTGCTTCTGATCTATTTTTTTCTTGTAAAGAGAGGATTGCATACCGCTCTGACCTGGTCTCTATGTCTCTTGGAGATCCTTTTAGGGACTGCTTTCACAATTCATTCATGATCATTTCTGGGGGTTTGTCTTGCACTTATGGTTTGGTACCGGTGTTTATCTTGGTGATTGGTCACTATCATTTGGCATTTGGGGTTGTGATTTTTCTCCTTGAGCATAGGTTTATTGTATAGATCTATTGTTTTTTGATTGGTTTTATGTTGGCTTCTATATGACCTTTTTGGGTTTGGATCATCCTATCCAAGGATGAGCATGCTTAAAGCACCTACAAAATGTAATTTGGTTATCTTCAGAGGAAATAAAACATTATTTATAATAGTTACTTTTTATATAAATCCCATTATAATATTTGAAATCTTCATAAGCTATATTAATTTTAATTAAAATAATATATTTCAATATAAATATTTTATTTCTATTCAATTTTATTTGTAATCTTGTTTCTTAGTTTTGAATATTATACTGTCCATGAAATTTAATTATTTCTTGTTATTTTATTTTTAACCTACATGGTAAACATTATAGATGTTACAAATGGTCATATATATATGAATGAGATAAACAAAAATACAATACTTGTGTGCTATAAGAACAAGTAACAAAGATCTTTCAAAGATAAATCTCTTTAGAATCTTTCACTATAAATCATTAAATATTTCAAAAGGAGTTCATAAATCATTAAATGAAAATTGTTGTAAAACAATTATATGGCCATCTTGTACTTCTTCCAAGGAACCATAAATCTCAGGTAGTTGAAGTCCTTGATGTGCAATCTTGTTGTTACAAAGGAACCATATGAGTATAGGTGACAAAAACTGATTAGATATGGCATTTAATTGCTATGCTAGTGGAAGAAGAGAATTATTTTGTACTTGGAGGCTTCCTTTCATCCATTTAATTAATGATCATATATGAATCACCCATAACCTAAATCCTATCAAACCTTATGTCCAAATTAGATTTTAGTAAGTGATATAAGGCGTTGAATTTCCCTTGCTTATTTGTTCCTCTTCCTATATTTCCTTTGACTTGAAATCTATGCCCACTTCTATTGTGGTTTAACCTTTGGAAAAGTAGGCATCATCTTTTGTTCAAACAAAATAGATTTTCTAGCTATCCATATTCCCCACAAAACCAAAAATGAGATTTCCCTGAAAAGCATAGATCTTAAAAGTAAACCAAACATTAAAATATGTATCTATGGATTCATATTTCTAAAGGTTGGATATCCTACAATGAAAAAACAAATGTGAAGTGTTTTCTTCACTACACCTACAAAATAAACAAATACTTGGACCTACTTTATTTATTTTCTAGAGGATTTCCTATGTTAGAAATTTATTATTCAATATGAACCACATAAACAACTTACACTTGGAAGGAGAATAAACATTCAAAAGATTCTACCACTACCATTTATCATTACCTGGTTTAAAAAGAGTTGAGTATCCAAGAACAGGGATATAATTTATCCCTCCTCCATTCAGATCCAAGACTGATTCATCACAGCTAAGATTGATTCATCACAATCCACATTAATTAATTCATCAGAGMCCACATTAACATTAATTCATCAGTAAACCAACCACTATGCATTTAGGGTTCACCCTCGAAACCATCCATCCTCTTTTCCACTTCCGCGTCCATGGAGGCCGAAGGAGGGGGGCTCTTGACTCCCTCCTACAGTTTTTTCATTGCCAAAGAGCATGGCTCCAACCACTCCAAACGCCCGACCTTCGAACTCCCGGAGGGAATGCAAAAAATAATCTGGGAGGAAGAAATGTCGAAGGAAAAACTGATGGAAATCAACCTAGAAGCCAGTCACCAAAAAACATTTCAGACTTGGGAACCTGACAAATTCATCCCACAAGCCTTGATCACTCCCAAATATATCATCAGCTCACCAAGAATAGAAGATCAAAAGCAATACATGAGGGCTTTCGCCCTGGTATGGAAATTCCTGGAATTATGGCCTTCAAAAAAAGACATTGTCAAATGGATTCAACACTGGTGGAAACCCAAAGGTCACTATGACCTCCAAATCAGATCAAAAGGATTATTTACAATCATACTCCACAACTTGGAGGACAAAAATTAAATTTTCGAAGGAGGGTCATACTTCTATAACTCAGCGGGCCTTTTTATCCGTTTCTGGATGGAAAGATTCATCCCGGAAAAGAAATACTTCACCCATGCTCTGGTTTAGCTAAGGCTATATTCGCTCCCATAGGAATTTTGGCTAGAAGAGATCCTTGCATGAATTGGTAACACCATTGGCATCTATGTCAAAGCCTCAGAAGCGACAAGACAATGAAGGTACATCTCTTATGCCCGCATTTGTGTCTATTTAAATATTTCAAAACGCCTCCCCGGAGCCATCACCCTGGACTACCAAGATGATGACTGGTCCCAAACCCTCGATTATGATCAGATTCCCTTTTGTTGTCACAAATTCCATTAGCATGGGCATCTCTTTCGTGAATTCCCTTTAAATAACCCTACCAAACCCTCTCCGGATGATACTGACAAATCCATGAACGGTTTCACCCAGGTCACGGGTAGGCATAGACATCAAGCCAAGAAAGCACTTTCCCAGGCCCCCCTTGGACCCCCAACCAAGAAATCCTTTGAATCCCTTCAAACCCCCTCTGATACCCCCTCCTCTTCAACCAACCCTCTAATAATTCCTACGACCGACAAATACTCTTCCATTCCATACCCCCCTGCCCCAACTTTCTCACAACCACCAATCACGGAGACCTCCCTTCCTCGAATCTTGGCCCGAAAATGGGAGATCTAGACATGGATCTAGAGGATCAGGAGATAGCAGGTATAGATATGGCACATATGGATAAATCCTACCGCAAGAAGCAGTTGTATACCATATGACCTGATCAGTTACGCAAAGTACAAAAAGTCTTTCTCAACTCTTCGACAGGAGGATTAGCCCGAGCCAGTACAAATCTGGGAATATAAAAAGGAACCTCAAAGGAACAATGCAATCCCACAAAAGATGAGAAAAAGAGGGACATAAAACCAAAACACCAACTTATCCAAGATGACAGTAACTTTCTCGTCAACTCAGGTCAAATTCATTTGATCTCAAATAGCTTCCCTCCCCTCCAACCCCCATCATCCTCATGAAGATGCTATCTTGGCATATAAGGGGCCTCAACGTAAAAAGAAAACAAGGTTTTCTCAAAGAAAGAATCAAGAAGGAACAACTAGATATACTCCTTTTGCGGGAAACAAAATGTGCGGGAGAGGAAGCGCATTCTGCCCTTCAAAAATGTTGGAAGCAAGCCCAGCATGTGGAAGTGGAAACCAGGGGGGCAGCAGGAGGCCTAGCAATTCTTTGGAATCCAACCATTGATAGTTTTTTCAACTCTAAATGAACCATCACCTCCTCCTTTCGACTTATTGGCTCGAAAAAGAAAGGATACATCACAAACGTGTATGGACCCCCTCGACCAAGAGACAAGGAAGCCTTCCTCCAACACCTGGACTGGATAACCAACCACATCGACTCCCAAATATGGATCCTCGGGGGAGATTTCAATATGATCACAAGTCTCGAGGAAAGAAAGGGAGGCACACGCACTTTGGGAAATGACAGTGTTCTCTTCAATCTCACCATTGGTCATATGAAACTCATTGACATAGGAAAAGACAATGGGCCTTTCACTTGGTCCAACAGATGCTCGAGAGCCCAACACATCTCCAGCAGACTAGACCGCTTTCTCCTCTCAGAGGCCATAATGTTGGATGGCCTCGCTTGGAATGCCATGGTCATTGACACCCCGGGGTTGGATCATTGGCCAATACTACTGACTATCAACATCAGTGGCACCCTAGGAAGAAAACCCTTCCGTTTTGAAAAATTCTGGTTGACACACCCAGATTTCCAAGAAAATATCAAGCAATGGTGGGAAGAAGTGACCATCCAAACAAGGACCCCGATGTAATGATTCTAACAAAGGCTAAAGAACCTCAAACATCATCTAAAATCCTGGAATAAGTCCACCTTTGGCGACATCTTTCAAGCACAGGAAAACCTCAATCAACAAATGCAAATACTCCAACAACAGATCAGATTAGAAGGCCTCATGAATCCCTAAAAATGCAAGAGACTCTCCTAAACAACCAGATCGCAGAAAGAGGGTGCAGGAAGAGACACTCTGGAGACAAAAATCCCACATCCAATGGCTAAAAGAGGGGGGGAAACAACACCAAATTTTTCCACAAATCCATGGTTCAATGGTGCCAAACAAATCACATCACTCACATAGTCTCAGAGCAAGGAACAAAGATTCAACAACATGTTGATATAGAAAAGGAAATGCTCACTTACTACAAAAATCTTCTAATAGCACCCCCAGCAGATCGCTCGCGGGCTATTGACTCTATCCTCAAGAAAATCCCCAAGGAGGTCACCAAAGAGAAAAATGAGGCACTCAGGAGATCGATCACTCAGGAGGAGGTCGTTCAATCTCTTAAGGACACCCCGCTAAACAAAGCCCCTGGGCTAGATGGGTTCACTTCTGATTTCTTCCACTACTGTTGGGTCATCATCCACAAATATGTTTGGGAAATCATCAAAGAATCCAAAAGATCCGAGAAGGTCCTCTAGGCCCTCAATGCAACCTTTCTCACCCTCATACCCAAAGAAAACGACACTACTTCTCCCTCGCATCTTCGGCCCATTTCCCTCTTCAATTTCATCTATAAAATTCTAACGAATATCATTGCAACCCGCCTTAAACCTATTCTACCGTTCTTAATATCCTCGAAAAAATCCGGCTATGTGGAGGGAAGAAAAATCCTGGACAGTGTAATCCTGGCTCACAAGGTAATCCACTCGCTACACTCAACCAAAACTCAAGGTATGCTTCTAAAACTGGATCTCTATAAAGCCTTCGATAAGTTAAGCTAGAGCTATTTAAGATAAACTCTCCTCACCTTTGGATTTGATCCTAGTTGGGTCTCCTGGATTGTCAACCTTACCTCTTCATCTTTGTTTTCAATTCTCATTAACGATGTTCCCTCAAAACCTTTCTCCCCCTCAAGAGGAATAAGACAAGGGGACCCGCTCTCGCCCTTCCTTTTCATCCTTATGGCAGAAGGGCTGAGTCGCACTATCAAATCAGCCATCAGGGATAAATCCCTCTCTGGCCTCACCCCCCATGGAATCTCTTCCCCCATATCTCATAGCCAATTCGTGGATGATATACTTCTAATGGGAATTTCTAAAGCCAGAGAATCCCTACATTTCAGATCTATCATTGACCTCTTCTGCGATGCTTTGGGCATGGAGGTGAACTTGACCAAATCCCAAGTCTTCTTCTTCAACACGTCTATTGAAATCCAAAACCACCTCACTCAAATCCTCGGTTTATCTCTTAGTGTTCTCCCTTCCATCTACCTGGGTATCCCCCTCATTGATAACCTACTAAGAAATGCACCCTGGGACTCTTTGTTGTCTATATTTCAAAAGAGACATTCCATTTGGACCTTCCGCTCCCTCAATATGCTTGGTCACCTCATCCTCCTCAAGTCAGTCCTTTAGGCCCTCCCTGTCTACGTTTTCTCTGCCTTGGCGGCCCCAAAATTTATCCTTGGCACCTTAAGAACTATTCAATGAAACTTTCTCTGGCAGAGCACCAAAGAAGGGTGCAAAATAACCCTGGTAAGCTGGAAAAATGTATGTAATCCAAAGAAGGCAGGGGGCCTCGGCCTCAGAGACCCAACCATTCTCAACAAGGTACTTAGTGATAAAATTTGGTGGAGATGGTTAAAGAGACCCCAATACCTTTCGACACGTCTTTGGAGGAAAAAATACACTCCCACAATCCTAGAAAGAGAGCTCATCAGGTGGAGTGGTCAAAGCCCAGGTTCACTCATCTGGAACACGGCCAGGAAAAATCGGGGACTCATCACAGAACACTCTTTCTAGGAGATGCAAAGTGGGGCTTCGCCTCTCTTTTGGAGTGACTCTTGGCAGCAACTCCTAGCCTTGAATTCTGATCCAAATCTCAGAGCCTTCATCCCCTTCATAACTACAGCATGACTCCACAAAGTGGCAGATTTCTGGAACCCAAATGTCCCAGGGGAAATCTGGTGCACCTAGAAAAATTTCCACGAGAACCTAAATATACCCCCAGTTCTAAATATCCATCCTCTACAGGAGCATATTGATTCAAGGAAAATTTTAAGTCAACAAGGGGAGGACATCCGTAGATGGGAACACTCCACCACATGTACCTTTAACATTCAATAAGCTTACCACCTAAAAGCAAGTCACAAAACCTTACCTCGGGAAGAGGTTTGGGGCAAGATTTGGGACATGAAATCCTGGTCGAAAATGTTAAGCCCTAATATTGGCTCATTACCCCTTAATTGGGGCATATTAGATTAGTAATGCTATTTTATTTATGTCGGCTTTAGGCCATTAGTTGTAATTTAGATTAGTAATGTTATTTTAATTATGTCGGCTTTAGGCCATTATTTGTAATTATACCTC
>JASDQU010196894.1:1831-13403 GCA_032191745.1 Picea mariana | reverse complement strand
GAGCTCCGGCACTTTCCCAAGTAAATGGTTTACTGAATCATAGAACTTGACAAAAAGGTCAACAAGTAGTTGCAGTGCCAGTGTACATGTTTCAGAAATCCAAGCATCTTCCTCAAGACCATTATATTTATTTTTTGAGCCATTCACATGTACCCTACCTTCTGCAGGGTTAGGCACAGGTCGAACAAAGTCAAATATTGGAAAAAGGACCAACTCAAACACTCGTTCCCACAAAGCAGATGAAAATAAGTGCCCATGGTGTCGCAATGTGTCAAAAATCATTTGCAATGCACTTTTCCTAACATCAGGCCTAGTATCGAAAGAAAGCTTAGAAAATCCTACTAATAAAGGCAACCAAAAGTACAATTGATCAAGTTCATCAGTAAACTTTGGACTGTCTAGCCCAACAACAAATGAAGTAGCAGGCTTCCCAGCTTTTTCCTTATCTTTTTTTTTTGAAGAAGAAATAAGGGCCCCCTCAGCAAGTTTTAGAGCACAGAAACGAAGAAATGCAATTTCCACTAACTTTTGTGGAATAGATGATGTATTTACTTGAGGAGGCAAAGTATCATGTTTCGTAAATCCATTTATTCTGGCTCCTGAAGCTGACACCTGAATTATTTCAGGGGCAGGAAAACCAATGCATGCATTTGTTCCATTTAAGTTGCGTTTCATCAAGGAATATGATACTGCACTAAAGCGATTATCCCTGAGACAATTGTTAGCTCCAGAAGGTTGGTTGAAGAGCTCTTCTGCCTGGACAATCTCTGCACTCCATAGCTATGCAGGATCCTTTGGATAAGGCAATATTGCACACTGTAGATACACATTGAAGAATCTCTAATGTTGGCCTTTGCTTCGGAATTCGCTTTGAAACTCGCATGCAAGTACTCATCTTGTGCTTGGACAGTGTCGAGCGCTTTCTGCCGCTTTCACCATGCGTCATGAAAAAAGCATAAGCCTGAAATAGACGAATATTATTCAGAACATTGATTCCCTATTATATAGGGTTATAACACTAGGCAAGACTAAAATCATTCTTTTCATTTATACCTTTCCAACGGTGTATCAAGCACCCCAAACGAAGATCGTATGCAAAAGTTACGCCACCAAAAAGTTGGCATATCAACTATCCCCATCCGGGCACACAAACCTTTTGGATTTTCATCTTTCGGAGTAAGGGTTTTGGATTTTCCTTATGTTAAAAAGGCATTTGGAGCCTCATTGTAACAATCATCTTCTTATGAATGAGCATAGCCGTCGCATCTCTTCTCAGAGATACGTTGCCACCATTCTAGCGAGTTCATTCACTCTGTATTTTACAATTTTATACATTTCGCTCATTAATTGATCTGGAATATATTTGCAGAACGAAATGAATATGGATTATTATCAAAATATACTTAACACATAATAACAGATATACAGTAAAACTGGTTTCTATTCAATAAGGAAATAAGTTGAAACTATAAAATGAAGCGGAAACAAACTTGTTAGAATGATGGCGGCTTATCTCTGAGAAGAGATTTGACGGTTGCGTTCATTCGCAAGAAGATTATTACAATGAGGCTCTGAATGAATTTTTACAATAAACAGGAATTTCAAAAACCATAAACATCCAAAAAACCTAACCCTAGGAGATGAAGTGCCAAAAGTCATGTGGGCCCCGTTTGGGTAAGTTAGTACATCAACTTCCTGGGGTCGTAACTTTTGCATACGATCTTTGTTTTAGGTGCACAATATCTCGTTGGAATGGTTTATCTAAGGACTACACATTTTTCTGCTATATATCAAAGGTCATTCTAACTATGGAAATCCCTAAAAAACATTGTCTAGGGCCTCAAAACGACCCTGCAAGTCAGGGACCCGAAAAATAGGGAAAAACCGCCAAAATGAACCAGTTGGAATAGGTGGGAGGCCACTGACATCCATTTGGATCAATCCTCCACCCTTAGGAAGAAATGGTCTCAATTGCATTGAGGTCCCCCATGAGATGAGGAAATTTCTGCTAAATTTGACCCCGGGTAAGCCACTTGCCTTGGTGCAGGAGTTGCCCAGCTTTGACAACTCGATAAAGTTGGATCCTTTGTTGGCGAGTGCCCTTGATCTGTTTGTCCACAATATGATCATTGGATGCTTGTTGTATAAATTCGGGGTTGAGCTATGCTGATTTCAATTGTTTTTCTATCTCCGAGGTGTCCAATAGTGGTGGGAAATATGGTCGAAGAATATCCACGTTGAATACTGTGTGCAAACCAAGGAAAGGAGGAATGTTGAGCTCGAAAGGATTATCAACCACAACCTTGGTGATGTTGTATGACCCATAACGAAGTGGGAAAAGCTTCCAATGGGGTCTTGTAAGGCACCCTTTCTGTAAGTGCAACCAAACTTTGTTGCCCACCTGAAACTTACGTGGCACTTAGTGTTGATCATGGCATTACTTGTACTTGTCATTGGACTTATGTAGAATATCTTGAACCTATTGGTAGATGTGCTAGATCCACTCAATGAACCGGGTGGATTTTTCAACTTCAGTTGGAGCAAGAGATGATTCGGTTGAGGTGACCACAAGGGGTAGTGCAATATCTATGGGACCCAATGGTTGGAATCCCAACCCCACCTGAAAAGGGTTGTGGCCGGTTGAGCTATGTAGGGCTCGGTTGTAGATATGTTGAACATAGGGGAGACTCTCATCCCATGTGAGAGTGTGCTTGTAATTATACATGCGCAGGATATGCACGATCATTCGATTTACAACCTCGATTTGGCCATTTGTCTAGGGGTGGAAGGTCGTGGATTTGGTGAGCTTGGTGTCCAACAATGACCAGAGGCTTGACCAGAATGTGCTAAGAAATCGACTGTCCTGATTTGAGACAATGGTTTATGGAATTCCAAAATGTACCTAGACTCGTTCAAACAAGATCTTGGCAGTGGCCTCTACTGTGATGCTCTTCTTGCAGGAGGCCAAAATTGCCATCTTAGAAAAGCGATCNAATGGTTTATGGAATTCCAAAATGTACCTAGACTCGTTCAAACAAGATCTTGGCAGTGGCCTCTACTGTGATGCTCTTCTTGCAGGAGGCCAAAATTTCCATCTTAGAAAAGCGATCTACAACCACAAAAACACAGTTATTGCCCCGATTGGTGGACGAGAGGCTCGACATGTAGTCCATTGAGATGGATTCCCATGTCCTGTCAAGAGTAGGAAGAGGGGTGTATAGGCCTTGTTTCTTAGTGGTCGGTTTGACAATCGTGCAGGCAATGCAGGACCTGATATACTTGTCAACCTCCTTTCGAAGTTTTGGCCAGTAGAAATGTTTCTGTAGCATTTCCACTGTCTTTTCGACGTCGAAGTGTCCTGCCACTGACTATAGTGGGCTTCCCAGATCAACTTCGCTCGCTCGCTTGATGGAACACATATATGGCCCAAATGACACAACAACCCGTCCTGAATATGGAAAATAGTGACAACTGCGTTTGCGCCCAACATTTGGTAGGTGGTGGAAAAGTCTGGGTCTGTCTCATAGAGTTGGGGCCATCCAGAGGTCTCGTTTCCACAAGAGTCTATCACTCTGGTGAGTGTTGCTACTGGCGGTCTGTTGAGGCAATCAACGACGTGGTTGGTGCTTTTTGTTTTATACTTCATGTTGAGGTGGAATTGCTGCAAGTACGTAAACAACTTCTGATGGAATTCATTCTACAATTTGCCTCATGTCTGGATGAACTGTAGTGGCTTATGATCAGTGTGGATGAATGTCTCCTTCCCAAGAATATAATGTCTCCACTCGTGACAGACTTTCACAATGGAGTACATTTATTTGTCGTAAGTAGGGTACTTATGAACAACATCTCATAGTTTCTCACTATGATAGGTCACGGGGTGGCCGTGCTGAGTGACAATGGCACACATAGCATAGTCTGAAGCATTTGTCTCGATCTCAAAGGGATGGTGCAGGTCCGGTAGTGAAAGTACTGGGGCTGAGCACAAGCGTTGCTTCAAATCATCGAATGCTTGTTGTTGGGACCGGTCCCACACAAATTTCACCTTACCACCGCCCCTGGTTACTTGGTTGAGGGCCCATGCAATATGGAAGAATCCCAACATGAACCTGTGGGAGAAATTAACAAGGCCCAAGAAGCTTYAGAGCTCAGTGATTGTGGTTGGGGCTGGCCAGTCACGGATGACTTGGATTTTGGATGGATCCACATGTACGCCATGCTGATCAATGACGTAGCCCAGGTAATGAACCCTGTCCATGCCGAAGGAGCATTTTTCCAARTTGACGTAGAGCTCGTGTTGCCGCAGGGTGTGCAAAACCTGTTGAATATGTTGTAAGTGTTCTGCCCAAGTCCTGTTGTAAATGAGGATTTCATCTAGATACACCACTACAAAAGTATTGGTGAATGGTCACAGGATATCGTCCATCATCCTCATGAAAGTGGATAGATCATTTGTCAAACCAAAAGGCATGACCAACCATTCAAAAATAACTTCTTTTGAATTGAATGTGGTATTCCATACATCTGTCTGTTCTATCGAGACCTGGTGGTAGCCAGACTTCAGATCAATCTTATAGAAGTACTTGACCCCCGTGAGTTGATCAAGGAGGTCATTGATTCATGGAATCGGGTACCGATTTTTTACTGTGATTTTATTCAGGGCCTGATAATCAATGCAGAGTCGTCGGGTCCTATCTTTCTTCTATACCAACATGATTGGGCTCCCGCAAGGTGATGAGATGGTATAGAAGTGCCCCTTGTGGAACAATTCTTGGATCTTCCGCTTGATATCCTCATTCTCTAACAAAGAGTGGAGGTAGACTAGCCCATTGGGTAGCGTTGCATTGGGGGTCATATCGATGGGGTGCTTGACTTGACAGTGCAGAGGTACCTCGGTAGGTGAGGAGAATATTTATGAGTATTCTTCCATGACCTTATCCACTTGCTTCTGCTTGTGTGGAGAGGTCGGTCGCGAAGACCTTGGATGTGGCTATGATATTTCACTCATTTTGAGAGTGAATCATGAAGAAGACAAACTTCCCTGTCTGAGAGATGACCTTTCTGCATTGCTTGGTAGAGATCGAGGAAATAACACTGGGTGGGACTTCCTCGGGTATCCTGTACAATTTCTTGTTCAAAGTAATAATAACACTGCGAGGCCTAGACTTATATATAGCATGAAATTTCCATAAATATGGTTGGCCCAAAAGAAAATTAAAAAATTCGAGAGGGGAAACATCACACAATACCTCATCTTTGAAGGGCTTGATGATGTATGGAAGGCGACATCGTTGGTTGTCGCAGATGTCGCTTCCTTGGCGGAGCCATCCGATGGTGTAGGGATGTGGGTGTGACATTGTCGACAGGGTGAGTCGCTTGACAACCTCTGTTGAGATGAAGTTATTTTGGCTACCGCTATCAACAATGAAGTGTAGCTGGGTACCCTTCACCCACATCTGTGAATGAAAAAAGTGCTCCCCTTCCTCTGGTTCATCTGGTTCACCGGGTTGGAGCTTGGTGGTAGCAATGGTAGCACTGGGTTCTGCATCAATGATCCATCTCCCCTTTTCTAGTTCTGACTCAGAGTCAGAACCCACATCTGATTCAGAGGCTTTCACCTCAGCCATCAGTGACTGGTTTGAGCGACAATCAACAGTGTTATGCTAGGGGATCTTATGGAAGTCGCACAACTTCTCGATATCTTTCTTTGTCTTTTTGGTGTTGTTCCTTGCTTGCGGCCTAGAGTGGTTGTCTTGAGGTTGTTATTATTTTCTTTTTCCTTTGTTCTGCAGGTTGGGGCCACCCTTTCCTATCTTTTGCTGTGAGGGGTTCCCATGCCCAAATTGTTGCGTCTTTTGTTTGAGCTTCTGCTCGATTTTGACGGCATATCGGTAGGTCGCACCCAAGGATGAGATGTCTAGAAACTCCATTTCATCCTGGATGTATCTATGTAGACCACCACGATACTTGAGCACCAGATGTCACTCAGAATATTTGATACCCAGCTTGGTGCGCAAGGTATGTAAGATATTTGTGAACTTTGACACCACTTTGTTTCTTTCCTGTCGTAGCGTGGTCCATTTTGTGTGCAGGTTGTCATAACTTCCAACAGGGTAGTATTGTTACTTAATAGAATCCTTGAAGGACTCTAGGTGACTTCGACTGTAAATAATGAGGGTTCCTATGTTTTTTTTCTCACATAAAGTTTCCCACCAATCTTTGACATGGGGGACGACTTTGAGGAGTGCAAAAGTAATATTTTCTCTATTTGGGAAGTTATGGACAGAGAAATACCCTTCTAGCAGATTCAACCATTTTCCTACCGCATATGCGTCTATATGACCTTCAAATATAGGAATATAGAAGTTGATTTGTACCTGGAAGGGGGTGACACATCCATTTTAGGAAGATGCATTGCCTTTTGGTAGCCGCCGAAGGATTTGCGCAAAACTATCCATCATCTCATTCCTCTATTATGTGAGGGCTTCCTTGAGAAACATTTTGAAGGGATCTCATGTCTCGTAATATTTATTTTCTTCTTCCATGAGAGTTCATTTGGGCATGCGAGAGATTTTGTGCTCAAGAGAAACAAGATCGAGACCCAATTCTTTGTACCCTGACCTCATTGGGGACATGCATTAAGAACGACAAGGAGAAGACCGCTCTAATACCAATGATCTAGAATATATTTGTAGAATGAAATGAATACAGATTATTATCAAAATATACTTAACACAAAATAATATATATACAGTAAAAATGGTTTCTATTCAATAAGGAAATAAGCTGAAACTGCAAAATGCAGCGAAAACAAGCTTACTAGAATGGTGACGGCTTATCTTTGAGAAGAGATGTGACAGTTGCACTCATTCACAAGAAGATGATTACAATGAGGCTTTGAAGGCCGTTTTACAATAAATAGGAATGTCAAAAACCCTAGACATCCAAAAAACCTAACCCTAGGAGATGAAGCGCCAAAAGTCATGTGGGCCCTGTTTGGGTAAGTTAGTACATCAACTTCCCGGGGTCCTAACTTTTGCATACGATCTTCATTTTAGGCACACGATAGTCCATTGGAAAGGTATATCCAAGGAATACACATTTTTTTGCTATCTTTGAAAGTTCATTCTAATTGTGGTGAGCCCTAAAAACCATTGTTTGGGGCCTCATAACAGCCCCGCAAGTCAGGGATCTGAAAACTAGGGAAAAAATTGCCAAACTGGAAAACTGTCAAAATGAGCTAGCTGGAATAGGTGGGAGGCCACCGACATCCATCTGAATCATTAATAGAAATTGTGTATTAATGTATCTCTGTGTTTATTTTTATATCKCTGTTATATCTTTGTTATATTATTGGATATCTGATATATTTCTGTACATTTCTTTATTATATATATGCTCTCATTTTGTGCCGAAAATAATCTGGAGCAGTGGTATCATAGAAGGTTTCTCTTGATCATTTTTTCAGTGCATGTCCCTGATGAGGTCCAAGTATAGAAATTTGGGTCTTAAGATTGTCTCTTTTGAGGACAATTGCTCTAACACACCCAAGAAACCCTCCATGGCAGAAGAAAAGAAAAACGACAAAGCAGAATATTCCAATAATATGTTGCTTGAGCAAGCTCTCACGTGACAGAGGGATGAAATGATGGATAATTTTTCCCACATCCTTCAACGTTTTTTGATAACATCATGAATGTCTTCATCAATCGACCATTTTTGAGGTAGCTCTCCTTTCAAGGTACAAGTTATTTTTGATATTCTCATATTTGAAGGTCAGATAGATTCAGATGCCGTAGAGAAATGGTTAAATATGCTAGAGGTTTATTTCTTTTTTCACAATTTTTCCGACAGGGAAAAGATCACCTTCGAACTCCTTAAGGCTCTCCCCCATGTCAAACATTAGTGGGAAACTTACTGGGAGAAAATTTCTATAGAGGAGTGTAGAATATATGGGGCCGAGCCCACTTGGGATATTTTTATGGATGCGGTCAAGGAACAATATTACCCTGTTGGTAACCATGACGAACAATACATGAGATGGACCACATTGCATCAAGAGAGGGGCCAAGAAGTGACGAAGTTCACCAATATCTTCCATACCTTGCGCACAAATATGGGTATCAAATATTCTAAGTGAAATTTGGTACTGAAATATCCTGGGGCTCTACACAGGTACATCCAAACTAAAATGGAGTTTCTAGACATCTCATCACTAGAAGTTATTTGTCGATATGTTGTCAAAATCGAGCAAAAATTTAAGCACCGGAACAAACATGAGTTCAGGTCTGCAAATCCGCAACCACCAAAGTATGATAAAGACAAACCTAACAAACATCCTCCCTAAAACCAGTCCAAGCCACATGAAAAGAAGGGTAAGGGAAAGATGAATAATGACACTGGAAAGTTGTGTGACTTCCACAAAATCCCCTGGCACAACACCGATGAATGTCGCTCAAAACAGTCAGTGGTGGTCGAGATCAAAGAAAAAGAGTTGAACCTAGATTCAGAATATGATTCAAAAAATATTGGTAGAAGACAGATCAATGACGCAGACCCCACTGCTACTTTCGTGACCGCAACAATTCAACCAGAAGAACCAACATATCTTGAAGAGGGGGAGCACCTCTTCCATTCATATATGTGGGTGAAGGGGACCCCATTGCATTTCATTGTTGATAATGGAAGTCAAAAGAACCTCATCTCAACAGAGGTCGTCAGATAGTTGGGATTGTTGACAACACACAACTTGTAGCCATACAACATCGGGTGGCTTTGTTGGGGATGAGATATTTGTGTCAACCAACAGTGTTGATTGTCATACAACATCCAACCCTTCAAGGATGAGGTATTATATGACGTTGTGTCGCTAGATGTCTGTGATGCTCTTTTGGGCCAACTGTATATGTGGAAGCACCATGTTGTTTATGAGTCTCGACCCCGTAGTGTCATTTTTACTCTGAGGGTTATCTCTGAAAAATACTAGAGGTAGTTACAACTATTGTCCCACCTAAACATTGTCACAAGGTAGTATCTCATACTAAAAAATTCAGCTTCTTCACAATCTATTCAAAAGGTGCACATAAGGACACTGCAATCTTAGTACAAGCACCTTCTATCCAACACAAACAGATCGACAAGATTGTAGCAAAGCACAATGATTCTTTCTGCACATAGTCATATCATATATCCAAATTGGTTAAAAATGTCCAACCCTTCAAAAATTAGGTTCTTGACAACCTTCCACAACCCAAGAAATGCAACTTCTCCAGCAAGGCAAACAACTCACCAAGGTTCAAGCTCAGCAAACASTTCCCCCTCTCCCCTAGAAACTCAACATAATGTATACCATTGCTTTGTAAGGAGGGATGATAGATCTAGATGGATATCGGTGGCCACCCACTTATTCCATTGGCTTAGAACAAAGTTTTTCACCTTGGCAGTTTTTCGACTTATTTTCGGGTACCAAAMTTTTGGGGCCGTTTTGAGGTGCTAAAGGACGTTTTTTGGGSATTTTGGACCCAAGCAATTCTTGATGACACTATCATGGGCCGGTTGAAAATTGTTCTTCTCAGTTAGACCATTCCAATGGTGCATCGAGATCCCCAAACATAGATTGTATGCAAAAGTTACGCCCTAGGGAAGTTGACGTATCAACTAACCCCATCAAGGCACACAAACCTCTTGGATTTTCATCTTCCAGGGTAAGGGTTTTGGATTTTCCTTATGTTAAAAAGGCCTTTGGAGCCTCATTGTAATATCATATTCTTGGGAATGATCATAGTTGTCACATCTCTTCTTAGATATAAGTTGTCAACATTCTAGCGAATTCGTTCACTTTGTATTTTATAGTTTTGTACATTTCGCTCATTAATAGAAATTGTGTATTAATGTATCTTTGTGTTTATTGTTATATCTTTGCTATATATCTCTTTTATATTATTGGATATCAGATATATCTCTGTACATTTATTTATTATATCTCCATTCTCATTTCATGCCAAAAATAATCTGGATTAGTGGTATCATAGTAGGTTTCTCTTGATCATTTTTTCAATGCATGTCCCCAACGAGGTCTGAGTATAGCAAGTTGGGTCTCGAGCTTGTCTCTCTTGAGGAAAATCGCTCTCAGACGCCCAATAAACCCTCCATGAGAGAAGAAAAAAAAAACAACAAAGCATAAGATTTTAATAATATGTTTCCTGAGCAAGCTCTCACGCGACAGAGGGACGAAATGATGGAGGATTTTGCCTACATCCTTCAACGACTGTCGATAACAGTAGGCATGTCTTCATCAAGTGACCACTTTGAAGGTATCTCTCCTTTAAAAGTACAAGTTAATTTTGATATTCTCGTATTTGAAGGTTAGATAGATGCAGATTCCGTAGAGAAATGGTTAAATTTGCTAGAAGGTTATTTCTCTATTCACAATTTTTTCGACGGGGAAAATATCACCTTTGTACTCCTTAAGGCTCTCCCCCATGTCAAACATTGGTGGGAAGCTTACTGGGAGAAAATTTCCACAAAGGAGTTTGGAATATATGGGGCCAAGCCCACTTGGTATTTTTTTATGGATGTGGTCAAGGAAAAATATTACCTTGTTGGTAACTATGACGACCAGTACATGAGATGGACCATGCTGCTTCAAGAGAGGGGACAAGCAGTGACAGAGTTCTCCAATATCTTCCATAGCTTGCGCACTAAACTGGGTATCAAAGATTCTAATGTATATTTGGTTCTGAAATATCTTGGGGCTCTACATAGGTACATCCAAACTAAAATGGAGTTTCTGGACATCTCATCGCTCGGAGATGCTTATCGATATGATGTCGAAATCGAGCAAAAATTTAAGCACTAGAACAAAAAAAAGTTTGGGTCTGTAAATCCACAACCACCAAATTATGATAAAGACATCCCTAATAAACAACCTCCCTAAAACCATCCCAAGCCACATAAAAAGAAGGGTAAGGGAAAGATGAAGAATGACATTGGAAAGTTGTGCGAATTCCAAAAAATCCCTTGACACAACACCGATGAATGTCGCTCAAAACAATCATTGGTGTTCGAGATCAAAGAAAAAGAGTCGAACCCATATTCAGAATCTGATTCAGAAAATACTGGCAGAAGAAAAATCATCGACACAGACCCCACTGCTATTGTCGTGACCACAACAATTCAACCAGAAGAACCAACAGAGATTGAAGAGGGGGAGCACCTCTTCCATTCACATATGTTGGTTGTGGAGCTTGATTATGTTCCTAATTTAGAGGTCCTTGCTTTCAGCCGTGTTTATACCCCATGAAGACTTTACACCCTAGAAGCATGTACACTCTTCCATGCAGGGGAGTGCAGAGGGGGGTACCCCCTCTGCGGGGTCCAAGGGTGAAGCCCCCAAAGGAAAAATTGCATTGTAAATGTATATTGTAATTTCATTGTAAATCTGGACCATTCATTATAAGGTCATAGATCTAATGGTAGAGATTATGTTAGGGTTTTTTTCCCTAGAAGATAACCCTCTTTTATGAGGGAAATGTATTGCGGCTATGATTGATGACGAATATTGTATTCTGAG
>JASDQU010196893.1:0-11064 GCA_032191745.1 Picea mariana | reverse complement strand
AAGTCAAGAGGAGAACTAAGGAAGATCAAGTGCTATCAATGAAGGTGGTGGCTAGAGTTGATGATCGAAGGTCCAAGATATCCCTATAAAGGTCTCTTCTATGATATGGATTCATTCAATTTTATAAACCCATGTTAAAACGTGGGACCCTTCCAAGGTTAGAAAAGTTCATCTTGTAAAACCGATGGGAAGTTGAGGAAAGGGATGAAGGGAAATGGAAAGATCAAAAGAGGCATTGCCATGAGTATTTCAGGATAGGTGATAAGAGGAAGAAAGGTTTGAAATATCAATTGATAGGAGGCACACCATGTAGGTGAAGGTGTACAAAAGGAGGGGCAAGAAGGAAACAATGCAATTATGGAGGTCAACCACTCATTATGTTTAAGGTCTCCTAGAGAAGGTTTGATCTCTATGTCTCGAGGAGTCACATTGAGGGGTCCTATAATATAAGAGAGAGTATTGGGGGAATCAGGAGGCACATCATCCCATGATTGTGATAAGGGAAGTGCCTTGAATTATTCTAATGTATCCTTGGTTGGAAGGAAGATGTGGTGTCAATAGATTGAGGAGGAGCTTGTCTTCAAGACATTTTAGGTTGAGATGTGATACCGTGTTTATAGATAATGCATCATTGAGAGGTAAGAACTTGAATCGAGCAAGATCATGAGCCTTTATTGGAAGAGGAAGAATGCTTTCATTGAATGGTGAAAATTTATTACCCAAAATTGAACAATTATATTTTTGGGTAGATCTTGCATTTGTTTTTTTTCACTGGAAATGAGAACATTTTCTCCTTGAGAAGCATTTAATATGCTATTATTCTGAACAACAACATTATAATTGTTATTTTGAACAAGGATATTTTTGGTTTGAAATAACATACCATATCCCATGAGATTGGTCCAACAAAGGGGTTGTTGTCTAGCACTAACATATCAATCCCTGAGGACAAGGAAGACCTCACCTAAGGTGCAATTCGAGACTTAAAATTATGGGAGAAATCCAACAAGTGATAAATAAAACCATCACTAGATTGATACATAATAAGAATAATGTCTAACGAATATATTAACCATCAAACCCACATTAAACGACGTGTTAGAATCTACTAGAGACGCAACCATTCATGATAACATATAAGGTGACAATTATAGAAGAGTACATCACAAGAATAACACATCATTATAATAAACCATTAACACCATAAAGATTATTTGAAACAAGGGGTTCATTTCATTCACATTCAACATAATTAAAATCATTGTTACAATGATTATAATACATCACAATATACACAAATAATAGTGTATCTATATTCAATATCAATACTTAATCATATATTCTTATTGTCCCTAACTTCCCTAACCTTTAGTAAGTCAAAGCCTTTGCATTTATATACTTTCACCTTTGTGTGGTGAGGTTCATTTAGGCTAGTGTATTACTATTAATAATATCTTAAATTCAATTGTTTCTTGTGTCTCTATTGCGCTACACTGTAACTTCACTAGTCTATTTCTCAAAACCCAAGATCTTGGCCTAATATTTGAAGGAATAATTCATACTTGTGAATTATGAATAATGTCTAAAATATATAATTGGACAAATTTAATGAAGTAGGTCAAGCTTAATGTCTACATAGAGTGAAAGATGAGGATAAGGAGAGATATTAGAATGAGGATCTCATGGATTGAGTTAAGAGATTTAGGGAGATATTATTGGAGAAAGTTATGCATATGGTTTGAACTAATCATCTAATTATGACATAGTTGTTATGGTCAACTATCATTATATAAAGGGACCAATTGAACAATACAAAAAAGCACTGAGATGATTAATTAATAATATTTCTCCCTTGTGAGGTTTCTCAACATAAACTCCGGTTGTCCCTTACTTATTTTTGTGTTTAGTGTTAATGATGTTTCTCTTTAAAACAAACATTTGGTATTAGAGCAAAGGTGGAAGGGCATGAGAGGTTATGGAGCATGATGAGTGCTAATTATATGGTTGTTTTTATGAAGGAGAGACTAGTATAGAGAAATATTGTTGTTGTGTGGATCCTGTTGTGAGGACGCAGAACAAATGTTGTCCATTGTTTCATTTGGTGCATGAAGTAGTGATGACCTATGCGTTGTGAATCTGCAACAGTGAGGAAGGTCAAAGAGTCGTCTGTGAAGGAGGACTCACTGAGCCTTGAGAAAAATGAATAAATCATTGTTGTTGATCATCTATATAGCACCCTGAGAATATGAAAAGTGGAAATACCGCTTTGCATTAGCAATTGGTTTGTAGCAACCCATTGGGAAAGACCCTGCAAGAGAAATCACATTAGTAATCTCGCCATTAAAATTGATAAAGGTTGCATTGAACAAAAATTCTAGGCATTCAATGTGGCAACCAAGATGAGTTATCAGAGGTCCACTGCGTCGATCTTGTTGGTGTGGATGACGATAATGGAAGAATGGCATTGGAGTTTGAGAGTGCGTTGGCATTGGTCCTACAAGAATGGCATTGGCCCTACAAGAACATTTTTATGAAGGTATTTTGTGGAAGATTCAGAGAGAGAATTATGCAAGAAGCAGATGAAGAAGAGAGAATAAGATATTGACTCCATAAGAGCAGAGGATGACAGCGAAAAGAAGACTAATGAAGATGATGACTTCATGATAGAAGCAAATAACATAATAGAGGAAGATGGAGCAACAAAAGAAGAAAGTAAGACAGTGAAGAAAGCAAAGGAATGAATCAGTGGAAGAGAAGCAATGAAAAAGGACAGAAGAATGCAACAACAAAGAAGACAAAGAATGAAGAAGGAAGCAAAGCAAGGTAAATAAGTAGTATTGTGTGTTAAATAATTTGAGATTCATAGAGAATGAGATCCTGAAGAAGTTTGAAGATCCTCTTTGATAATGTTGTTTTAATGATGGAAACAAAGATGATATTGGTCCTTTGTTTGTATAAATAAGTATGTTGTATCTGAGTAAATGATGATGTTAGTCGTGAAGAGCATGTTGTATGAACTGAGTCAATGTTGATGTAAGTTGTGAAGATGCACGAGTACCTCCATAATTTGTATGTTGAAAGTTTTTGGTTAGCTAGAAACCACTTGATGTAGTGTGTTGTTTGTGGTAAGAAGAAACCACATGTCATGATAGAGGAGGGTTCATGATAAGCCATAAATCACTTGTTGTAATGGTTGAGGGTAATCCACCAAAACCCATGATGTATGGGTAAGCCAAAGCATACCCAAGATTATGATTGACGGTGATGCATGAGGAGTTACAGGTACATGTATGATATTTATGATTCAAGAATGGTTGATGAACAATGTACAGGGAATAATTTCCTATAGAACCGACAGATACAACAGCTAGCAACCCATGTATTTTGGTGGATAGTAACTTTTTTATATGGACTTCAATAAATATGATGTTTATACTATGCATGTACAAGAAGTAGATTGAACCTGCAGAATAAAGAAGACCAAAGATGAAAGATGAAGAAAAAGAATAATAACACGTTGAAGATTGGACCAATTCAAAGATCACTTGAAGAAATCATAAGTATTCATTAAGAGGGAGTATGAAGGAATAATTCATACTTGTGAATTATGAATAATGTCTCAAATATATAATTGCACAAATGTAATGAAGTAAACCAAGCTTAATGTCTACCTATGAGTGAAAGATTAGGATAAGGAGAGATATTAAGTATGAGGATCTCATGGATTGAGTTGAGAGATTTAGGGAGATATTATTGGAGAAATTTATGCATATGGTTTGAACTAATCATATAATTATGACATAGTTGTTATGGTCATGCATAATTATATAAAGGGACCAATTGTACAATACAAAGATACACGGGAATGATTAATTAATAGTATTTCCCCCTTCGGTGGTTTCTCAGCATAAACTCGTGCTTTCCCTTGCTTATTTATGTGTTTAGTGTTAATGTTGTTGCTCTTTAAAACCAACAATATTTTAGATTTTTCTTCACTCTAACTCTATTATTCTTTATCTTTGTGAGCGATCATTAGCCTATGTGCCACAACTTGGATTATTTTGTCCATTGAGTTGGATACATTATGTCCTCATCAAAATGAAGTAGCCAACCAGCCTTGACCAAACCCATTGATTCTCCCTCAAGTAATATCTAGTTTCTTTGCTCTAAATCCATCCTAAACAAAGAGGCCAATTCAAAGACCACATTCACTACCTATTCTTTGAAGTTGGAAAATGTCATAAGGCCTTACAACCATTTTGAGAGGATTTTGGCTCCAACAATGAATTATTGTGCCTTTTCTTGATCCACAATTGTTGGTTTCATCTTCTTAACAATATGTCATTCCATGCCTAGAAAATTGTTAACTCTTTGTAAAGCACTACACTTATCCATAGCATTAGGTTGCAAGGAGCATAATTTTTGTTCT
This sequence comes from Picea mariana, assembly GCA_032191745.1. Taxonomy (NCBI): domain Eukaryota; kingdom Viridiplantae; phylum Streptophyta; class Pinopsida; order Pinales; family Pinaceae; genus Picea; species Picea mariana. The sequence goes on along the minus strand of JASDQU010196893.1, from coordinate 6,635 downwards.
ACTTACTTGGCAACTACAAATATTTGATCCATTTGACTATCCAACTGATCAATTTCCTCATGTTTTTTCTAACTAAATGTTGGGTCTAAGGTTTTTTTAGCCTATGTTTGTATGAGCTTTGTTTTTACTTATAAGGAACCTATTGGTTCCTTTACCTTTCTCTTCATAATTGGATAATCAATGATCACTAAATGTACTCTAGTAATCTATTCGATTATGACTCTGAGTTATGTTTAGGTTTTCTCCAACTATCTAATGATTGGATCTATGCTTGTCATTAACGTTCTCATATGTGAATCACTCTTTTGGCATTTTGAATCAAGTTCAATCATAAGATTCATTGATTAATTATGAAATTTGGAATGGGAAGCATGTATTCTATTTAAGAATTGAAAAGGGGGTTAATTTTTACCTATATCTTTGACTTATGGGTCTACAACTTGAATTGTTGGTTATGTACTCGTAAATTGTGTATATTCTTTCTCCAAGTGATTTGATAATTTGATGTTGTTCAAACACAAGTTATATTGTTCAATTGTGACTTCTCTCAGGAGATTATAGGTGTTGATAAGATCCTTTTTGAGCTTTGAAGGTTGTTTTTTGCATCAAACTACTTGTTTCCAATTTTGATGCCCAATTTTTTATGGGTTCTAACCAAATCCTAAGAATATAAGGAATATGTGTATGTAGGTTGTGACATTATGGAGTGAAAACTTGCTAAGGGATTCATTATGGAAGTGGTATGATGTTTTGTATTGATTTCTTTGCATGGTTGTGAGCATCTCCTATCTCATCTTCATTTCTTTTCCCTCGAGTCACCACACGATGTTGCAAATCATTTCTTGAGTATTTTCTATTATGTATTGCATAATTTTGTGGTTGGTCTAGATTCAACATGGAGGTGACATATACATAGTTTCTTGTGAGATTTGTATTCATGGCCATGTATGTGATGTGATTAAGTGGGAAGTTGGGGCCTTCCATCTGTGTATTCTATGTTGAATCTCCTTAGTGATCTCGTGGCATCTGTAGATAGGCAACATCTATCATTTATTCATATTCATTCTTACATTACTTCGGGTTTTCTTAGGAATAACTCAAAGTATTCTTAGTGTCGTCACCACTAGTGGAAAGCATTTTCTTCGTTGTTGTCTCATTTTCTTTAAGTGGTATTTGTTCTATTTCCTTTTATTCTTATTGTTGTTGGTATTTTCTTCCAACATCCTTGTCTTCTCAGGGGTGGCAGGTGTGGTAGGGGATATTATGAGCCTTGGAGGAGAAATAGAGTTATCATTTGCTTGGGGTCTTGGTATTTCTTCCAATAACATAGCAAAAATCTATGTTTTATTGCAAGGCTTGAGGTCAACCATTGAATCTGGCATTCAATCATTGATAGTGGTGGGAAATCCAAAGACTATCATTGGAAAAATGGTCTCAAATGCAATCCTAGTTGATAATCTACTAGCCTTAATGTTAGAACAGGAAAAAAAAGAAGTGCTCAAATCTACTAGCATCGAGTCCTTTCAAGTGATTTAGGAAAATAATTAAGTAGCAAATGTATATGTTGACCAAGCCACCCTTCTCAAAGGGGGGGGTCATTAACATCAATGGAAATTTTTATAATCTACCCATTCCATAACCATTTTAACATGGGGATCAAGCCATGTAGCAGGCAATCAAGGCATTGCTTGGCTCATAACATGGATACCTGTTCATATAGCAACGGGCGTTACAAGAAGCAACCTCACCCACCTCTTCACGTGCCCAAGCTCTTGACTTTGTATGATTATGAACTCATGAAAGGATTCTTCTCATGTCAAGGTGGGATTATGGCTTCTTAGTATGCTAAGCCATTGTGGAGGCCCTGGTTATCAAGTTGGAATAATAATTTGGTGAGGTATTCTTGTTCTTTCAAGGTGGTTTGTTTGTTTGTTTGTTTTCTTCTTAAAGAGCACCAGTGAACTCCCTCCCTTGTCTTCTTCCAAACCAAGGGAGCCTATATTTGTTAGGTTAGATTCATACTTTGGGATCCCTATTTGTGTTTCTCTATCATATTTTGGGGGGCCATTATCTCCTTTGACTCAATTTTCTTTGAATTTGGAAAGAGTTGTGTTGTGTGAAATGAGCATTGTTTTCTTAGTGAATGGAACCAACACTCTTTGGGTTTCCTAGGGGTGGAAGGTATTGAGCTCAGTGCACATTATAGGTTTTGGGAACTCTATTTGCTTCCCCATTCCCTCTTCTGGTAGAGGTTTTCTCTTTCTATTTAAAACCCCTATGAATTAGCTCGGGTCTTTCTTGTTGGGTGTATTAGAGCCCAATTTGATTCCTCATTGTGCACCTAGGAGTCTACAAGTGGAAACTTTATCCTTTGGGAAAAGATAAGAATAAAGCATATACAGGTGGTTTGGAGCATTCATTGCCACATATTCATCTTATATATTATCGGGAATTGAAGGAGATCATGCATGTGTTAATAAATCATGAAGAGTCCATTCAAGCTAATAGAACCTCAATTTTTACAACCACAAAAAAAATTCATGAAAATGAACTACAAGTTTTCACTTAGGTAGTAACAATTATGGGCACACTTGTCCAACAAAATTTCCAATAGTTATTCTAGAGGTTGAATGCAATATGCTTCAAAACATGGTTATCAATCTAGGAAAGGGAGAATAATATAGGGCCTTGAATCATGTGTAATCTGTAAATTCAAATTTTAGAGAACCAAAAGAAGAAGAGATGGTGTATTAGCTTGTCAAAGACATGGAAATTGTAAAACCAAACTTGGGCCCAATCAATATAGCAATGGAAGAAGTAACGAGTCGACATGCATTTTTCTAAGTTATATGTTTCATAAAATCATTAGTATTTTAGGTTTATTTTGTAGAATCTATGCCACTCAAAAGTACTAAACAAATTTGTCAATGAACATGGTTAGGCTCTGATATAGGATGGTAGACAGTATGGCTTTTTCTCATTGTATGAAAACTTTGAAATAAATCTAGATGTAATTTCTCTATAGCTATGTTGTAGTCTTCTTTTATTAAAGTAAAAACTCTTAGTTATGGTTATAAAAACAAACCAAGTCTCGTCCAATAATACCAATGCCCCCTATATCTTTGAAAAACATATATAGTTACCTACTTGATGAGAACCCTCTAGATTTCTCATTTTCTTAGAGGTCACATTTAGTGGTTGTTTTTACACCCTAAATGAAAATTTGTGATTATAGAAATCACCCTTTTTTTCGAGATTAAAACTACAACCCTTTGCAACCATGGTCTTAAACCACATAATGTTGTACATAATAACCTTAAAATCAACCCTAAAATCAAAACGTGGTGGTATAATGTACCAACCCATTTTTTTTCGAGGTGAAAATTACAACTTGTTTGTAAACGTGGCCTTGATAATCGATACCACTGCAATCAAAATCTTAAAATCAACACCCAAATTGAAAAGCGGTGTTACCAGTTGCACAACCTTTTTTTAAGGCTAAAATTACAAATTGTTTGAAACCATGGTTTTGAAAATTGATAGTGTTGCAACCAAAATCTTAAAATCAACCTCTAAATTGAAAACGAGGGATACCAGTAACACCCTTTTTTCCAGGATTAAAATTGCATCATTTTTAAAACCTTGACCTAAAAAACCAACATTGTTGCAAACAAAATCGTTAAAAAAAAAAGAGGAAAAAAAACAAAAACATTGGGAAAAAAAAAACACAAAACTAGATGAGAAGACATGTTTAAAAAATAAATAAATACATTGCAAATTATTAAAATATTTAAAAAAAAAACATGCAACTCCATTAACACAGAAAAAAATGAATAAAAAATAAAAATAAAAATAAAGCAAGTTTTTAAAAAATAAAATGAAATTACCTAGATGGGGTGCAAGCAAGGGGGACAGAAGTTGGGCATGTGGTCGAAGAAACCACCACATCATCATCCATGTAAGGATAGGTAGCACGGAAATTTCGGGGTGTCTTATCACCGGTTGGAAAGGAAGGAATACCTAGGGTGGTGGGGGTATAATAGACACCAATTTAGTCATATTCATGAAGGCTAAGCTAATCAAGCTTGAGGTGAAGTACAAGAGTGAAGCCGCATCATTCTGTGCACTAGTGGGTAGATATGGAGTTGGAGATGATGGACAGAGTTCGGGATTTTAGGAGCAAGTCGAAGGTCTGTAGTGTTAAATGTATAGTGAGTGGAATTTGAAGTTGCGGAGATGGCTAATCGCACTGTATCAAGGGTCATCAAGAGGGAATGAGTATGTCGGACCATTAGGTTGTTGAGGGTAGTTTGGAAAATGCGTTGGGACTCTTCTGGCTTGGTGAGTAATGAACTAGTTCAAAGAGCCTCAGAACCCCAGTAATCTCAGGTTGTTTCAACCTCGTAGGCTTCTGTGTGATCTGAGGGGATGGTTCCCTTAGTGGGTCGCGCTTTGTTTGTTTTTAAATCCATCTTTTTCATGTAGGGGAGTCCAACCTGGCTGAATAATTGGTATCAGCTACTAGTTGAGAGGGTCTTCAGTCATGGCGCGGGGTATAGGTAAGGGAAGAAAGAGCATTAAAAAAGGAAAGCGTGGGGGTGATCATTCGACCTCTTCCTTGAGGTCCCAGAAGGTGGTAACCAGGGAAGAGTATGAGGCGACCCTCGTTGAGTTCCATTTCGAAGACAAAGTTCCAGGCAAGGCCAAGGAGGTTGTTAAGGAGATGGAAGTGACAATGGTATCCAAGAGAGAGCAGACTTCAGATGCCTAGATCTTAGAGGAGGCTCGGGCATGGGTCAAGGATGTAATTTTTAAAACTTTGAAGTAAAGCAATGCATACATATTCTTAAGAAAAACAAAATTAATCAATGTCTCATACACATAGTACACAGAGATTTACGCTGGAAACCCTTAACCAGAAGAAAACCAGCCTTCCTTGGTGCCACACCTTTCAACTCTTCATTGTATTAATTTCACCATTCACCATACAATATATACAATATTTTAGGTATTTTTTAGCTACCAAAACCCTAATCCCTTAATATGGGATTAATTTAGAAAACTGCTAAAAATAGGAAAATCCGCTAAAATAGAAAAAACCGCCCCAAAAAAAAAATTCTGGGGCATCGCCCTGAACATTGTGTGTAACCAGGGGAGGCCAAACCTGACCCCCCCCAAGAAAGCGCCCGGAGCACACGATACAAAGAGTGAAGGAAGTTGGGATCGTCAAACACAGTTGTCGAATCTGACACGCCCACACACACACATGCAAAGAATATAACACATACCCAACATTCTCCCACTTGTTGTTTTCTTTGCATACAGGGGTTCACAAGATTACATAGTCAACAATCCAAGGCAACAATTCCCATCATTACTCTACACCAGGAGAACTTCTCTGTGGTCATAGACTTTGTCAATGAATCTGCAACATTCTTCAAAGTTTCAACCTTTTTGAGCAACACCTTCTTTTCTTCAACCATGTCTCTCACAAAGTGATACTGACCATCAATATGCTTTGACTTCAAATGATCAGCATGGTTCTTTGCTAGGAAGATTGCACTCTGACTGTCACACTCTAATCTCACTGATTTTTGCACCAACCCAATACTTGAACACAATCTATGTAACCATATTGTTTCCTTGCTTTCATGAGTGGTTTCCATGTATTCATCTTCTGTAGTTGAGAGTGCCACTACAGCCTGTCTCTTTCTCATCCAACTGATTACTCCAAATAGGTTAAACACATACCCACTTGTGGATCTTCTTCTATCTAGATCTCCAGCCTAGTCTGCATCAACAAACCCATGTATGTCCACCACTCTGTCCAGTCCTGGTCTTCCTTGGTAGCACAATCCATAAGTGGTAATGCCAAGAAAATACCTGAAGACCCTCTTTACTGTTGTCCAATGTCCTTCCCTGGTTTTGACATATACCTGCTCAAAAATCCCACTGCATGTGCAATGTCTAGTCTAGTACAAAACATTGCATACATCAAACTGCCAACTGCATTGGCATACGGAACATGGGACATGTCCTTTTCTTCTTCCTGTGTCTTGGGACACTGATCTATAGATAACTTTACACCTATAGGAATAGGAACCTTGATTGGTTTACTTCCATGCATATTAAATCTCTGCAATATTGTCTCAACATATTTTATCTGATTCAACTAGAGTTTCATGTTTGCACGATCTCTTTTAATCTACATTCCCATAATGAAGTTAGCAACACTGAGATCCTTCATGTCAAATTTGGAGGATAGTTGTGATTTCACCTCCTTGATAACATCCATGTTATTTCCTACCAGCAACATGTCATCAACATACAACACTACATAAATGAAGTGATTACCAACCTGCTTGGAATATACACAGTGATAAGCCTTGCTACTCACAAATCCCAATCCAAGGATGTATGTGTCAAAATTTTGGTACCACATCCTAGGTGATTACTTCAGACCATATAGTGACTTCTTTAGCTTACAGACCAGCTCTTTCTTTCCCTTCACTATAAATCCTTATGGATGCTTCATGTAGATTTCTTCTTCCAGATCCCCATGTAGCAATGTTGTCTTCACATCCATTTGTTCCCCTTCAAGATCAAAAGCATCAGCAATAGATAAAATAAATCTA
>JASDQU010196890.1:10686-21688 GCA_032191745.1 Picea mariana | reverse complement strand
TCTCTTGAACATTGTATAAGCCATTTATGATAAGGAAGTTTTTGCTGGGTTTTCTTCCCCTAGAGGGTTTCCCAGGATAAATGCTGTGTCTCTTGTGAATGTGTATTTCTCAGTGATCTTGTTCTTATTATGCTCTTATCTAATGAAATGCAAAGAACTATAATAATGGCATAAAACATTAACAAAAAGGTGTTAGTAAGGTAAAGTGGGTATTTTGGATGTGAAAACGAATACCCCCAAGGCATATAATGTCTCCCGGTACCAGTTTCCTAACCTATGACTTATTTACAATTAAATTATCCCGTTTTGCGGGAAATTTTTATTGACTGAAAACATTAAAAAATCCTAGGGGGGACTTAGCGCAATTTCCATTTGACTCAATTTTGATGGCTAGCATGGTAATATACATTAGACACTAGACTTAGATTTTCCAAGCTAAGACCTAACCATCAGTACACACTCCAGCTTTGGAGGAAATGAGTGAGAAAACTCAAAAATTATAACTCGCTTAAAAATTAATTCAAGCAAGAAATAATTAATAATCCTGCTAAACTCATTTTACAAATTCATCGTGCTAAATTCATCTTATTACAATGCCCCACAGGGCGATGGAAATGCGGTATAGAGAAGAAAGAGAAAAGGTGACCAAATTGGCCGGCTGGACTTCTGAACTTCGATTTTGAACACATCCATGTTCAATTGTTGGTGGCTCCACTGCAAGTCCATTAGTGCAACTTGGTGGGTAACAGTCAGTAATGTGGAGTCCATTGCATTAGAGTCTCAATAACTTCCAATTATCTGGGTATGTATTGAAAATACGACTCTACATAAGTAAAACACCTTTTATTATATGCCCCCTCTGTGTTGCTTATTGTCTCCTCTCCAACAAAACTGACTATATGTAGCCTCTGTCTGGTAAGCCTTTCCACTAATGTTTATTTGTTTGTTAGATACTGTTTTGTGAAATATTCCACTTGTATATTTATCTAGAGATCTGGTGCATAACCTTTATCCATTTTTGACTAACTGTAATCATTGCCTTGCTGCTAAGAGTAGTACTCTGACTTTAGCGCTAAAAATTGAGGTTTCTACTAGAATTTTTCTGTAGAAATGTTTCAGTAGTTAGACTTTCAAGTGTCCATTTTTCTATTTCTGGATATTTAAAATTAGCATAAACTAATAAGCAACTTATATATAGGTGGAGGACAATGTTCTATGTTGCAAGTTTTCCAGGGATCCTATTCATAATTGGAATGCAATTTGCAGCTGAGAGTCCTCGCTGGCTTGGTAAAGTAGGTAATATTGTTCATCGGAACTAAATTTTTGTGCATCTATGGTTCGTATGTTGCTTTTCAGATTGTGAATCTAAGAATGTTTATATGATATTCCAATAGAACTGTTCTGATGTAGATGGGAAGATGGGAAGAAGCCAAGACAATCATTTCTCAGCTGTGGGGGAACTCTCAGGTTGAGAGTGCTATAGAAGAGTTAACAGGAATAAACAACTTGGATGGCAATTGTGAAGAGGCTAATTGGTCCGAGCTACTCACAAAAAGGCACTATAGAGGTGACTATACTTTGTCATCTATGTTTTCTTAGACTTCACTGCTTCAGTTAAGTCCAGATAAGTGATGCCTGTTTGTTTCAGTTGAGATATGGGTATAAAGGGGTGTTCTAGTCCCGTTGACTAGATGAAAAGTAACATAAACTTTTTTGCATCCCTTTATGAGCATTTGCAGGTTGATATTCATTTATTTGTGCTGTTCAGATCACTTAATGTCAGAAATACTCTGGAAATGTATTCAAAAAAATTAAATGGTACATAATTTCAGCTCAAAAAACATAAATCACGTGTACACCATAAATGGCAGTTTGATATCCAGACTTAAATATCAGCTCTTTGTTTTAGTTGCTGCTTCAAATGATGATAGAAAATTTTCACACGTGTTCATAAATGTAGAATGAACAATGGCAGCTAAAGACACATTGTTTAAAAAACTTACTGCATGAAACTCTATTTTTTCTGTTTACCAAACTGAAATTTTGCTATATTTGTGGGACTGAATCCTAGAGAATTACAGGGTTAACTTCTGAAACTTTGTCTTGGTGCTGAATCTTTGAATTTGATCTTTGGAAGGCTAATATACTAATTTATCTTGATGGTTAGGCCTTGTTATCGCACAATCTGTACTTGCCCAAAGCATAAAGGCAAGTAGCCCAAGATCGGCGTAACACGAGGGTAATCCTGTCACTGTCACCCCAACATGATACCCTTTTCTATTTAGGAGAACAAACCTTCTCCAAGGGAGACGTCCCTAGACCTAGTGGGTTGATGAAGGGAAATAAATGATAAGTAAACTACCCCTCTCTCTAGGTCACTCAAGTCAAGTTTAACTCTTGAAGGATAAAGAAAAAGAAATATAAAGAGTACCTGCCCCTTACCAATACAACAAGAAGTGTTAAAGGCAATAACAAATGATAATGATGCTTCAACAGGACAGTAAACTTGTGAATATATGTTGGCTGTCTATGTATGCTGCAAATGACAAGTAGATGATAGTGATAAGTAAATGATAACTGATGCAAATTTGTATCAACAAGAATGCACTTGTGCAGACAATGTGAACAAACATTTAAAGCATCAGTGGTAATACTTTGTCTTTATGTGAGTTATCTAAATATATGAACCAACAATTGGATTTAAACAGGCTGTCTAAGTTAAATGTAACAGCAGTAAAATAGAAGTAATGACAGCAGTAAACAAGCTTCAGAAATGTACTCTGCTAAGGCAATTGAACAAACATTTGAGCATATATTGATAGTAACTTGCCTTATACAAATTCTGGGCTGTTCTAAGGTGGTTGGTAGTCTGATATAGACTGCAAACAATGACTGTAACAGTGAATTATCTGCAGTAATTAAGTGGCTGTTAGTATCTTTAAGCTAGGTTAGTTAACTAGTTAAAGTTAGTAGGGTAATCAAGTAGGAAATGTTTTGGAGTTTGAGTTTGAAGATACTTGTCAAAGAGTGAGGTTTGACTAGTGCCTTTCTAAGGGTATTGGAGTCAAGTAGGCAGCTTCCTTCAAGGCTTCTAACAAGTGATTTTACACATAATCCAAGAGGGAGAAAGACCTAGGAGGAGTAGCAACTTAAGTCCTCTTAGGTTTGACCTTAAGAAGTGAGGAAGCTAGGGTGTAGGCACTTCTAGGCCCTAGCACCTCCTTCTTCTTGGATTGTTATGGATGAAAAGTACTTTGCACAATAACTAAGTATAAATCTCTAGAGAGCTAGCACTTTAGGGCCATAGTGTTTCAGTAGTTACTGGATCAATTCAATAAAGCTAGGCAAATGAAAAGCAAGAAAGTTAGCACTTTAAGTTTCTTACTTCAAGCATTAATTAAACATGCAATTTCATAATCTTGTATGAGCAAACAAACCATTACCATAACAATTTACATGACGAAGTAAAAATCTACTTACTTGCACCAAGAATAATCATGTAAAACCATGCAAGATTGCCACAAGACTTCATAAAATTTGTCCAAGTGCCAAAAACAAGCCTTAAAAGAGTAGTGCCCTCCTTATTTCAGACAGTGATTCTTAGTAGGGCAAAAATTTCAGACCTCCACTCTCCCAAGTGAGAGTTATGATGAAAATGAATGTCACTTTATGTTTATTTATACCAAAATTTGACCCCTTGCCCAATCTTAGGCACTAGTCTTAGTTGCCCTAGGAAAAGGTCTGATTTTCATACTTAGATAATTGCATCTTGCACTTGCTGATTGATATCATAGGCTAGCTTCCCCTTGACCACCTAACTAATTAAAACCAATTCCTAGAACATTTAATCCTAAATCTCATCTAGTAACTAGGATTTACCCCCCTTGGCTTCCCTAGGAGTTAGCCTAGACGGAAGAGGTTCAAGTCAAAGTGACAGCATGGACTTTGAACCTAGGCATTGTGCCTCCGAGGACACACTAAGTGAGCAGGACTTAGCTCACGTTTGCAAGTGTGTATAAGGACGACAACAGACATATTTCACACTTTGTGGCTTGCACTCACAACAACCACTTCACAATAAATTAATCAACTTAAGAATTCACTCTTAATAATAAAATTGTCAAGAGCACTCCATAACATTTACATCTCGACAACATTACATAAATCTTTCAATCTTTACATTATTGGCACTGGTCTTCATATTTTCTTATCTTTATTCTTTCAAGCAATTGTATCTGCTTTGATTACTGTATAGCTTTCATGCAAATACTTTACATGCTTTGAATATCTTTATTATAAGCAATTTCATTTATTGTCATATATGCTGCTAGTTTAGATCTATTTGTAGTTGCTCTTGTTTCAAATAAATTCCTAGATTTCATTTTGTGCAATTTGAGCCTTAGATTCTTTTAGTAAGGACTACCCCCCTTAGCTTCGCTAGGAGTTGGTCCAGATGGAGGAGTTGAGGATTAGGTGACAACACCTTGACTCGAGACTTGCCCCCAAGGACACATCCAGTGGATATAATATTTCTTCCACGTTACCCGAGGTGTGTATAATGTGGCAACAGGTTCCACATAGAATGGGGACTGGTCAATGCGGATTGAGTTTTAACTAGGACAATCCAATGGTTTCTATTGTTCAATTGGGACAATATATCGAGCTTGTGTGTGAGGTCAGACGTGATGCTCCATGAGATCGAGGTTCTCCCCGTGTTGGACTTCTGGACTTCTGACATTACGGTTTTTATTTGTTTATTGTATTGAACTTGCGTGTGAAGTCAGGGGGATATTCTCTACGTTGGATCTCCGACATTGTTCTTTGCATCCAATTTGAGGGATAGCCTCTAAAGGGACACATCTAGATTAGATTTCCTTTATTGCTATCACTCCACATACTTCACATGCATAAGTGGACTTGCACTCACAATTGCCACTTCACAATAAACTCACCAACTTAACAACTCACCTTTAATAATAAAATTTGTCAAGAGTACTTGCAACACAACTTGTACAACAACATTTTCATTTATCTTGCAACAACCTTTACATTTGGCACTGGTCTTTATATTTGCTTATCATCTATCTTTACAAACACTTGTATTTTCTTTCTTAGTGTATCTTTTACATGCTTTTATCTTTATCATAAGCAATTTCCTTTGTGTGTCATATACGCTGCTAGTGTAGATTTATTTGTATCTTGCTCTTGCTTTAAATAAACTCCTAGATCATAGTTGTGCTTAGTTAGGTAAGCCTTAGATTTATTTTCTTGGGGACTACCCCCCTTGGCTTCGCTAGGAGTTGTCCTAGATGGAGGAGTTGAGGATCAAGTGACAACACCTTGACTTGAGACTTGCCCCCAAGGACACACCCAGTGGATTGAAGATTTCTTCCACGTGACCTGAGGTGTGTATAAGGGGGCAACACATTGTATTTTTCTCAGATGGGCCACTATCCCAGGACGGGAGCTCATGATTTTATCTAATAAAATCAACTTAAATCTGGTTTTCCCTTCGGGGTTTTTCCAGGGGTGTTTACCCAAATATCTTGTGCAACATGTATGGTTTCAGTTTTATGCTTCTGTTGATTAATTCATTAATAACTTAGCTGTGCTTTTAATTAATAAAGTGATTTTATTTGAATTATTAGCCAGGTGCTGGGTTTAAGAAAATTAACAATAACCATTTAGCATGAGAGATCCAAGTTACACAAGATTCAACATCTAAATTAAGCTTAGATCTAACAATCTGACTAAAAGATCAAACCCATTAAACCCTAGATTGCAAAAATAAAACAAAAAGATGAAGGGAAAAGTTTTTTTTTTGTTTTTTTGGTTGAAGATATCAATAGACCAGTGCCCAAAAGGGCTATGGGGTCCCTACATCAATTCTAGGTGAAGTCTTGGCTAAAGATGAACCAATGTTGAGGGCACCAAGGAGGATTGCCTCTCGAGCATTGGCTAAGCTAGGTAGGCTTCTTCAAGCATGGATGGGGGGATGGTCCTCTGGGAACCGTATCCAAGTACTATCAAGGTGAATTTAAGGTTTGGCCAAGGCAAGAGGGAAGAGCCCTAGGATGTCCTACCTCAATGCAAGGGTGACAAACAATAATGATCACAGGGAATAAGGCAAGATAACTATCCTTTGATTGCCCCCTTAAGTGGAGCAAGGTGCCCTTCTTTTACCTTGTAGTAGCTTCTTGCTCCAACACACCTTAAAAATTTCTAACAAGTTCTTGAAAAATATGCTAGAACAACACTTAGAAGAAATATAAGAAACACAATAACTTTGTAGGAAAATCTTTCAATATTCTCCAACAAATGAAAATGAGGAAGCTCTCTCCTTATGCAAATGAGGTGGCTTATCAATATAATGGATCGATACAATGTGCTAACTCAAACCATGAGCTAAAACCATGAACTCAAGTCAAATCCATGAGGAAATACAATGTGTTGGGATAAAACCACCCTCAAAATCCTCAAATACAAGAGTGCTCTCATCAAAATGGTCAAAGATGTAACTATAATCCACACGTGGTCTGGAGGGGCTAGGGACAAGTGTGCCTTGGTCAAAAAGTGCTAACATCCATCAAATGAGTGAAGAAACGGTCAACCGTGGGTCCAAGGACTAGGGCACTTGTCCAACTGACTCCATGAGTTGAGGAAGAGGGCATCTCGATGTGTAACAACCTCCCAACGAGCATGATGTCATGTCACACATGTGGGATACCCAAGATGAGGATCCAAGGTAAGGTGGCACATGCGGCTCCTCAACTAGGGCACTCCTCAATAAAATAGTAAAGTAATGCCACAATAACCTGTAGTAGTTGTAACAACCTATGACCATGTGTAATCACCTCCTAGAAGTCCTCATCAACCTCAACATACCTCCCATGTGTGGTTTAGGAGGGAGTAATCATGTATGCATGTGAGTGAACGTGTCCAACTGAGCAAGAGGGCCATCCTGGAGTGGTCTATGTGGCAGTTGTAATGATGTGGCATCCTTGTCATTGCCCAATGCATTGTCATGGATCCCAATTCAATGACACGTATCCCAATGAAGTACACGGATCCCAAAAAATGGCATGGATCCCAATGTCAATAGATATGGCCAAATACAATACATGGATCCTAATGTGGCATGATGGATCCCAATGCAATGTCACAAATCTCGAGGCATGGTACTTGGATCCCAATTCAAGGTGCCCACTTGTAGTGGTGGTTATGCACACTTAGTAATATAAGTTAATTTTAGAATTTGCTTAAGTTTTACCATGGGGAAGCAACATCAACCCTTATACATGTGCCAAGTCCCAGGACAAAGAGTATTTCCTAAGTCCCTAAGTAAAAGGTAGGTGATGGGATGGATAATTATGGAAAGGGGAAGGGGAAAACTTCATGTGATGACCCTCAAAGTCATTTAAGCTGCTGCATAGGTTTTGTAATTTTGTTCAACTAGCTTTTTAGAGATAGGATTTTATATAGAAGCCTTTAAGAGGGAGCTTTGGCATTGAGTTACCTTTCCTTGGCATTGTTTTTTACTACCCATTTTTGCCTTTTTCTTTATTTGTTCATTTTATTGAACTAGTCCCTTTTTATTTAGATATTCATAGACAAGCACAGGGCTAGGTGCATTGGCCTCATAGCCTGGTGACATTGCTCAAGCTTTAACATTTTGGCATTTAACTTGATTACCTCTTCAACTCTAGCCTTTTTGGCTTTACTAACTTAGGCTTTTTTATTAGACCTTTCTGGTGACATTTGATAAGTCAAACATTGTTGAGAATAGTCATTTTATGGATGGAATTGAGTGAAATGGGGAAGATGGAAAGTGTTAAGTATGGTTAGGATGTGGTAAGTGCAAACTCAACCAATTTCCTAGTAGTACAAACTGACTCGAGAAATGACGACACTTCTAAAGGAAAATTATGATCCCCCATGGTACGACGAGGCAAATAATAAAACTATAATGTTATGAAGTGTTATCAGATCTCATTTCAGTGTTCACCACTTTCATGAATAACTTAGAAGTTATAACATCACATCCTAGTGCCAAACCAATGCATGGAATATCAAATAGAGCATAGCGAAAACCATAATGTACCATCCATAGTGCATTTGTGATCTGAGGAGTGAGGGAGGAGATCTAATATACCATGGTTGAGCTAGCACAATCACATATTTGAAGGAGAAAATGAGAAGACCGTCTGAGTTTGGAGAATACAAGCAAGAGAGATCATGCAATCATGAACACAACACCCTTGTGAGGGTGCCTTTGAGGTAGTCACCCCTTGGGGGGTAACAATGAGTTTTTATTTATTGATTTATTTTTTGACTCATCTAGGGACTTCACTAGTGTAGGATTGGGTCATACTGGATAAAAAGCGGTGATCTTCATGATTCGATCATACCAAGGAATTGTTTTGGGCCTTAGCGAACCTGAACACCTTTTTGGGAATAAGACTAGGATTCTACCGAGAACTAGAAATGCTTAAATAGTGATGCTTGGCCCCTTTCTTTTCTCTACTTGTTGAGCACATGAAAACACATTATTGAATTAATAGACTTCACGATTGGCTTTACTGGAGATATGATTATGTTGATCAGGCACTTAGGGTCAATCACTTATCTACATGGTTGAACTGTTTGTTTGAATATGTTGATCATTGCAAATCTGATATATCTCCATGATATATGACGTAAACAAAAAAGAAAGAGAAAAACAAGAAAAAAAAGGAAAAGAGTTCATGTTAGTAGGAAAAGTCAGTTCAATTGTTCCCTTTTTCAGCTATTAAGTAGGTTGAGTCATGTTTTGTGCTTTTCCTTTACCTTAGGTCATAGTCTCCTCTTCAACAATATTTTTCAACTATGTTCTTTAATTATCCTTGTTGTAGTGATAACTCTGTAAGAAGTGTGAATACCAATAAATTGTTAGATACATCTCAATTCCAGGTCTGTAGCATTTTCTTTCAAATGCTGGTAAGTAAGCACTTCATCAGTTTTATCAATTCAAGGCTTGTTAACCCCTAGATTTTCACCCTTGAAAATCTTGAGGGTTAAGAGCCACCTTGCATTGTTTTGGCTAGTATTTTGAGATTCACCCAAAGTTTAGCACTTGTGGTTAACAGAGGTTGGTTCCTATAAGAGGTAGGTATATGACCGG
This sequence comes from Picea mariana, assembly GCA_032191745.1. NCBI lineage: Eukaryota > Viridiplantae > Streptophyta > Pinopsida > Pinales > Pinaceae > Picea > Picea mariana. The sequence goes on along the minus strand of JASDQU010196890.1, from coordinate 12,528 downwards.
TACATGGTTGTTTCGTTCAGAGTTAGAGTTAGCTTGTGCTCATTTGCATTTTGAGAGAGATGTCTACATACAACAGGTCTTGCTACTTTTTAGGAGCCATAGTTTTAGTGGATCTCTTGACACTTTGGAGTAGTTCCGAGCATACAAAGAGAGTCCTTGTATGATTCTAGGCCCAATAACACTTTTACGGGCGACATGCAAGAACTTTTTATTTTTAGCAGTTTAAGCCCCAGATTCAGATTCTGAGCACATATTATGGATCCTTGAGACATTCCGAGTCTTTTGGACATCTTCTAGGATGTTTTGTCACATATTTCTATTTTTAGTAGGGTGAGCACTAGGGCTCGCATGTTGATTCTGATTGTGGATTCAGAATCATTGAGAGAAATCAAATCCAACGAGTATAAAGTCATGGACATGTAGACAAATTTCTATTTTTAGCAGTGGACATATGGTGGTGGTCTCCTAGTCATCCCGAGCAGTTTTGGAGTTTGGGTCAGTTTCGACAAGTTTTAATTTTCGGGACCGAGTGACTATTTTTGGAAATTTATGTTTTTAGCAGTTATCGTCATCTCCAGTAGTGACAAGTGACAAGCTTAAATTCTGACATTTGACAGAGTTTCAGTGAGATGTGACATCTATGTAGCATCATTTTACCAAGAACGTATGGATGAGGTGACATTTCCGGGAGAAAGTTTAATCCAAGCTAACTTCTCTCACTAACCTTTCCTCACTCACCTTTATCCTAAACCCACTTCCCTTTAACTCTACCCTCATTTACCTTTCCCACATATGCATTACTTTATTAAATTAAAGTGTCCCCCTTTAATTAATTAATCTTTTCTTATCCTAACCCCTTCTTCTCATACGTACCACTCAATTTTTCCTAACTATTGGACCCACTTTCTAAACCCACTTACCTTGCCCACCTATTTAAAGGGACACTTTATTTGATTATTTTATTGAAGTGTCACTTTATTGGATAATTTAAAAAGTTTGTCCCCCTTTTTACATCCATACCCCTTTCATATGACTTATGCTCATCCTTTAATTAAAAATGTGGGTGGCTTAAATTACTCATGCGGAATCCCTTAGAGTCGCTCACTTAAATATAGCTTATTCCTCCGTTTAAGCCAGGAGCCAACCCCACGTGCGTGTGTTTCGTACCCTCACGTCATCTGTCAACTCGTACTCCCTCATATACGTATGCTACTCTATACCCCACCTACGTCATCCTCCACTCCCACTCACCAAAACCTTCGACTCCTCCCCTCATGTCTCCTCCTCCACATCACCATGCACATACCCCCATCTCACATGTAGGCTAATTTTTATGCTACGCTATTCTTAGCGCATGCAAACTCAGGCATGCGCATCCTCTCACACTCCCCCACGCTTGCATTCATCCATTCGCTTGCTAAAACTCCCTCACTGCGTCATCAGCCTCCATGCGACTAACACTTCACGCCAACTCCCTTCACTCTTGCGCATGATCCGTTACTCCACTCTCACATCACTCATCACATGCACACATTAAACACTCATTTCCTCACGTTTTTTAAATCTCTTCTACTTAGCATGCATTTTCTCTCCCTATTACGCCTCCAATCCCTCACTTAACTCCCTAAGTTTTGCTATCCCATGTGCATGCATCCTCCCTTATTCCCATCTCATGCGCCGTGGTTACTTTGTGGTTACTTATTGTAGATGTGTGCCCTCGGATCTATATATTGGATGGTTGGCAGGAGTTATTGGTGGGATTTTTGTGGCAGTTAGCTGTTGATGATTGCAGCTTCATGAGACATTCTCCAGATCGTACTCCTTTGGACTGAGTTGAGATGA
>JASDQU010196888.1:5536-21439 GCA_032191745.1 Picea mariana | reverse complement strand
CATGGTTTTCTGATTTCAAGCTCATTAAAAAATGAAACCATCTATGTGCATGGTTTTTTGATTTCAAGCTCATTAAAAAAAGAAACCAGCTTTGAGCATGGTTTTCTGATTTCAATCTCGTTAAAAAATGAAACCATCTACGAGGATAGTTTTTGCATCTCTGTGGCAACCTCGTTAAAAAATGAAACAGAGCCTATGAGCATAGTTTCTGTTTCTGTGTCAAGCTCGTTAAAAAATGAAACAAAGTTATGTGGATTGAACTTGGATTCTCGAGCATAGTTCATGTTCCTGTGTCAAGCTTGTTAAAAAATGAAATAGTTGTTCCCCCTCTCTGTTTGAGTCAAGTCCTTCGTCTAGTATTTGAAGCTTCATTTCATTTGCCTTTGTAGTTGGATAAAACGAAGCTTGGGGGGCATTTGCTTACAACCTCTGGAATTCATGCTGAAGTTAAGCCACTAGCTTTTTAAGCTTGGGGAAAAGTACCAACCATCCCTGGATAATGCGTTGGGAAGTTGGAAGCATAGTTTTCTATGGTTCAAGCTTGTGTAAAAATGAAACCACCCATATCAAGCATAGTTTCCTCTGGTTCAAGGTTGTGTAAAAATGAAACCAGGTCAAAGCATAGTTTTGTTTAGTATTTAATCTTGTGTAAAAATAAAATCTCTCCGAAACATAGTTTTGTTTAGTTTTTAAGCTTGTGTAAAAATAAAATCTATCCCAAGGATAGTTTTGTTTTGTTTTAAGCTTGCGTAAAAATGAAAACAATCCCGAGCTTAGTTTTTGTTCTTTTTCATGCTCGTAAATACCTGACAATGTAACCGAGTAAACTTTTATCACTTTTTCAGACTCGTAAAGGTTATACGAAAAATGAACCCCCTGGAGTTCCCTTTAAGCTCTTTTCAGCCTCTCTAAACATTAAAATATTGCCGAGCGATATTGTTCTTTTCACGTTCATTAAAGTGTTTGAAGAAAATGTCCGTTGAGTGGTAGATTATCTCTTTTTCGATCTCATCAAACTACTTTACGAAAAATAACTTTTTGGAGTTTCCTTTAAGTTTTTTTCAGACTCTCTAAATATGAAAAACCCATGAGTTTTCTTTCTTTGGACTCTTAAAAGAAGCATCGAAAGACCCATATGGGACCGAACCACTCCTTCCCAGGGTTCATTAAACATACTACGAGGGACTCATCCGAAGGATGCGCTTACATTACAAGCATACATTTTCCTCCTCAAGCTTGCGTAAAAATAAAGAGGTACTCGCCAAAAATGGTGGGGAAAAAATTGGAAAAGAAATGTATCTAAACCTGTATTCTATAGAAGAGTTGCTTTTGAACATGACACCCTTTCACTCGCTTTGTGTCTAGGTTGGAAAATCCACTTGTCTCTTGATCATACCCCTTTCTAAGATTACCAATTGGTCTGTGATCCCTATTGTTGAGTCAATGTTTCCAAGACAATTGTCGTGTTGTCAATATGTTCAAAGAGAAGTTCAACCCGGAAAGCCTTCTATTCCGTCGACCATTTCTGCAGTCCTTAAGCCTTCTATTGCGTCGACCATCCCTGTGTCAGTCTTGAATCACTTGTTACTTTGAATCTACTTCAAATCTTGTTACTCGTTTCGTGTCATTGATGGGGGATACATTAAGGCACTTCTATGGCGAGTCTTTTCCAGTCAACTTCAACTCATTATCTAGGAATTAGACTTAGAAACTTATTGGTACCTTGGAACTTGCATGCTTCAATGGTAGGTTTCCTCACTTTCGACAATGGGTTTTCATTATTGACCCCTGATCGAAAGATTCCGCAGAGTGTTCGACTTCAACTCATTAATTCATACCTGTTGGATTGTATTAGTGTACCTTGGGAGTCATTGACATTAATGGTGATTTCCCTTACACTTGTTAACGATATACACTAATGACTGGTAATCAAGTGGTTTCTACCATGTTCGACTTCAGCACATGTATTCGCATGGTTAGATTCGTACTATAGAGTGATGGAGATGAAGATCTTGGATATTTTTTGACAGATTTAGGTTGCGTTGGAGTATATCCATATTGTACTATTGCATAGATCCACAATGTATGTCTCATGGCTATGTTCAAATGTGAGTCTTTAACACATAGATCCACAATGTATTTTTGGTGGCTATGTTCAGATTTGAGTCATAATGGCATGGATCCACAATGTATGTTTGGTGGCCATGACTTGTATTACTTGACATGGATCTTTGCATGTCGACATTTATGCTTTGAGTCATTTGTATTTTGAGTATGGGAATTCCTACCCCAGTGATGATATATTATTGTACTGTATTTCCTTATTTGTTGGCAGGTTTCCGACTGACGTGTTCCTTGTTCCCTACTCACACTCGACAAAGTATTTCAGCTATCACTCTATTCTAACTTCATACTTTGGGGGGCTCACTTTTACACACTATTTTCTTCACCCCTATGACCGTTAATGATGTAAACCTATCCTTTGTCTGTAAAAGGATCAATGGCCTTAATCCTTGAAGAAGAATGAAGACACATTTCCCCAGAAAGATGAAAATCATTTTTTCCCTTGTAAAAACCTTATAAAAAGGGATCGTCGCTCCTTGCTTAGTGTTAAAGGTGCGGCGATCTAGGATCGTCATAGGTTGCACCATAGTGGTCTGCGATGTTGTCACAGTTTTCTCAGTGTTAAGGGTGCGATGATTTTCGTATGAAGGAAAAAGAAGAATTTCTCAAAAGTTCTAGAATAAAAGCTTTGAGGGTGAGGTGGACTCCGATCAGTTTTGATCTGAGTCGTGTTCCTGATTTCATGGGATCGTCCTAACCTCTTCACCCTATCCTTTTCATATTATAAAAGGAGAGGAGTTATCATTTGGAAAGTTAGCTTGTAGATTGGAAAAGTTGGAAACTTCTTGAGTTTTGTAGCTTGGAGTTTTTGGAGCTTGTATGTTGGCTTTGAGCTTTGCTTTGTCAAGATAGATTGTTGGTCTCATAATCCGTGGAGCAGAAGTGTGTGGGAAGAAAGGAAATATTGGAAGGGACCTTACAACATCAAGGCATTGGTTGTATTCTCCTTTTCATATCTTTAATACAATGATATATTTCTTTCCCATAAAATTAGTCTTATTTTATTGTACGACTCCTTGATCACATACATAGGTTTTGTTGAGTATACGTTGTTGCTTTCACTTCATTGGCTTGTGTATTTTTTATAGGTTCAACATCTCATAAGCCTTAGAATGAAGCGAGGATGGCACTAGCGAGAACAAATGACATTTAAAAGGTATGTCATTTATCTCTTGTTAGTTAGTATGCTTGATAATTAAAACTTAGGGAAAGTTTTATATTCTGTCTTGCTTTGTTCTAGTTTCAGGGTGAAACTAGGGAGATCTATTTGTGTCCGCACTTACCGATTTGTCCGATAATAGTATCAAAGCGGTCTACTCTTCATTTATTTTCTTCGTGCATGTTCCTTGTTGTTCTTGAGTTTATACTTTAAGGCTCTAAAGTATACCGTCAAGGCATTCGAAAAGATAGAGAGAGTTAAGGGGTAAAATATCAATTTGTGAAGGGTAAATCAGAGTTGATTCCTCAACTGTCTCTGTCTAGCTTCCCATTGTTATTGGATGTTTATATCTCTCTCGATAACTACCCACGAACGTTCTAACTCGACCCGAGTATTTGCTGTTTATAGGATGGTATTAAATAAGTTCAAAGCAATGCTAGTTTGATCTATAAGGCCAGGTTCTATGTTAGGCTGTCTAGTATTGGGGATAGTCATGAGGGGTAAAAATTTATTAAATTATAAAATGTTCAAAGATTATGTTACCTCTGTTTTGAAAGATACAAAAAAAAAGGAGTTCTTGAATTTAAAATAATAACATAACAACAGTAGAGGCCATTTCCTGTACTTGAAATAATTAAGAGTGTTGAGAATGATGGAAGAAGAAGAAACATAACGCTGTTATAAATATGAGGCTTTAATCATAAAATAATCTCATATCATAACAAAAGAAGGGAAGAAAAATGAAATTTCTAATGAAGTACAAAATGTAACCATCCAAATTACCTACAGGTCTTGAAACTGTTGATAGCAATCACAGAGGAAAATCTGTAAATGATTAGATAATCAAATAAATTCAAAGTACAGTAGAAGTTTGTGCTAAACTGTAGCTGGTCATTCATTAGAAAGACATGAAAAGAAAGATGTTGAAAACAAAGTAAAGGGACACATAACTTCAAGTTGACAAAATTCAGAATCTCTTTTGCATTATCTTATCACTGCAAATGAGAAAAACTTCTAGTACAATCGGCTCCAAAGCAAAAAGCCTTGTCTTCAGTCTTGTGAAATTATATTTATACATGATCACCAAATTCTTTTTCTGTTGGTGATTAACTAACTTCTGAAGGTTAATGGTTACATAAATGTGTAATATTGAACCGTTTACATTTCTATCTTTATCTTCTTTGTAATTTCAGTGATGAAAACTTTCAAGATAATACTTTATTTCTTTGCTGATGAACTTCCTTCTTCCATTTTGAGACAACTAATACATTTTCCTAGGAACTGTACCAAAATTCTAGGAGCCTCTGGAATATCTTTTGCCTCAAATAAGAAGAATTTTCTCTGTAGCTCTGGTAGATGATCTTCAATTATCTTTACTGTAAAATCAATAGTTTGTAACTTTAAATTTGGCTTCACCATCCACCTATTAATTTGTGTGACATCAATTACCTTTATTTGTGAGATTTCTATTTGAATTTCGTCCAGATTCTCCTTGAAATTTAATTGATGATTTCCAATGTTAATTTGTCCTAACAACCCAGGACAATTGTCTCTTCCAATGTTCAATGAAGCTTTATCTAGAATATCGAAAATTCCTTGGCAATCATCATTAACGTTTTTGGTTATTCTCTTGTTTTCGGCAAGGTTTTCCTCCCATACCTTGAGTATTATATCCCCTTTAATCTGCTCTGAAACAGATAGCTTTTGAGTTTTTTCGACTTCCTCTTTTGCTGAAAAAGCCGCTGCCTTTTGAAAAGTGGTCCTCGCTACTTTTGCTTCTTTCTCTTTCAAGAGAATACCATCAAGGGATTTGTTTGCTTCCTAAAAGTAATTCTGAATAATTTCTAGCTTGGAGATCACTCCCTGTTGCTCTTTTTCTATTTTTGCATGTATTTCCAACACCTGGGCTTGAAAATTTTCCATCTCTACCACTTGATTTTGAATTGAATTCATCTTATTTTGTAATTGTTTATTCATTTCTTCCTGGTGGAGGATCTGTCCTTGACTGACCTGTATCTTCATGTTCATTTCATTTAATCTTGCTTTTAGCATTTGAATCTCCTGTATGTCACTGACTCTAGCTTGTTCTAGCCCTTTGTTTATTTCCTGACTGATATTTCTTTTAGTCCCCATTAATTGACTTTGTAGCTGGGCTATCATTTGATCTTTCTGTTGTAACCTAGTTCTCAAGTTACCTACAGAGTATAAGTTTACTGTTGCCAAGGCTCCCATTGAGCCTGCTACTTCTGTAGCGAAATCCTCTTCTTCAAGATTTTGTCCATCTATGATGATCTTATGTTTATTTATCATTGCATCTCCTCTTGGATGCATTTCATGTTTCAAGACAACCTTCCTCTTTTTATTGAAAAAATAATCAGATGAAGGAATCTTGTCTCTAGAAATAGGTTCAAGATCACTAACATATAGAAATTCCATCTGGAGGTTTCTGTAAGTAAACTGCAAAGGGGTCAAATAAGTAATAGGTCTTCCTAGCTCTATTGATGCCGTTCCTCCTACTTTTCTAGGAATGTCACCAGGGATTTTTGGGGATGTTTCAAACTCCTTTCCTTTCCCTGACTCTGAGTTCTCGGTCTGTGGAACTTCTGTTATTTGTGAAGGCATTTCAGTCTCCTTCGGATTTTCCTTTGTATTTGCTTTATCTTGTAGTTCTGATTCAAAACCTAGGGGAGGCTCTTCCTGCTCTAGAGGGGGAGTCGTGGATTCACCTTGCAATACCTTCGATAAACAACTTTGCTTGTGACTTTGGAAAGTCATAAAATCAGTCTGTAAGTTAGGTGATAATGCCCGTACTCTGTTTAATACCTCCTCGTAGGTTTTGACCCCTTTGAACATATCATCATAAGCGAACTTTTCATGTTCATAGGCTTTCATACCACAGTGTATCATGTGTTTTTTCACTAGTTGATAAGGGTCATGCTTTTTGTGCTCAATATTTACCAATTTGACCTCTTCATGTGCTTTTGCTTCCACCTTGGAATGACCCAAGTTTTGTAATGAAAATTTCCCGATATATACAGGGAAGATTGGCCAGGACTTCTTTTGAGTCATCTTTAGCTCTGTTTCGATACCACCTTTCACTATTTGGTGAGCTACTTCCCTACACACCAGTCTGTCCGGGAGGAATTTTGGAAGTGCATGAGGAGGGATTGAGCACCCATAAACCCTGATATAAGAAAATATTTCTTCAATGAACCATTTAGATATTGCCTTGAGGTTTTCTGAGACTGTCTCATAAATGTGAGGGGGGTCACAGCCATAAAACATTTTATGCATTGGTATTACTACGAAATGACAGATTTTGTAAAACGAATTTTTAGCGTTTTCTTCCCATAGCTTAGAGTGATACTTGTGAATGGGTTCGAGGTAGGTTATGTTCCAACTCCAATTCATCAAGGGGAATGGAGTCATAAAAAAAATTGTGTCCATGATGTATGTCGACATGTAAAAGGCCACTGGTTGACCTTTGGATCTTGTAGCTTTGTAATCTGAAACCTCTTTGAATAGGTTATCGGATAAAATCTTGCTCCAGTTAAAACTATATCCTTTTGATGCTTCCTCTAAAAAGGGCACCCATTCTACGGGGAAATGACATGAACTCTTTTTGCCGAAGAGTCTACATGAAATCATGGCTACATAAACCATGTACTCATTCAAAGAAGCTGTGACATAATTTCCATTGGTATCGGCCCTAAATTTTTATGGACATCTCGACTAGCCTTTGATTAAGTCAGGGTAGGTTTTGTCTGCCTCCGTACATTCCTTTCTCTGAAATTCAACTATAAATTTGACATTGTAAATGTATTTAGGATTGGGCAAGAGTTTGTACATTACTTGGATATGTTCTGGTCTGAATGAGCCGATAATGACCGCTTGATCGTTTAAAATGCTTCTCGTCGGAATATCAATCTTTTCTAAAGCCCAACTGACCATGTCGTTGTATGTCATGAGCCATGGGCATGATGCAATCTTATGAAGCTCTGATTCTGCTATGTCCCAAAGGTGATTCTCAGAATCATTAGGGGAATTTTTGATTTCGTAGTCCAGAATTTCATATATTTGTCTCTAGGATTTGATCGAGTTGATAGCACGTGGCGTAGTGTCGGATATGACATCTCCCTCTGGGCTGCAAATCTCAGCTATTTCTTCACTCTTCTTCGGTGCCATGACTTTCGTGTTAGAACGAAAACCTTTAATTTTCCTTTAACTCATTTTATGGTGAAAGTATTGACACAACTGACAATAAATTAATACCTTTAATGTAGAGAATATTTATGAGATACACATTTGTGTCAAAAAAATCATCAATTATCTGTTATTAATATGGTCGTATTTCAGAGATTCTAAATTTAAAATTTGAAAGATCTCATTCAACAGAATCCGAAATATGAAAATACCTAAAGAAGTTTAATTACCATTAATTGTGATTTTAAAACAAAGTTAGTTCAACTTAAACATTGGTTATGAGTTGAGACTTTGCATTTCAGGGTTTCGGGGATCTTGCTTCCATGAGGTATGTCATCACTAAACCCCGAATCCCGAAATTGCGATGAGATTAGTTTAAGTTAAACATTGGTTATGAGTTGAGACTTTACGTTTTGAGGTTTCGGGGACCTTGCTTCTACGAGGTATTAAACCTCGAATCCCGAAATCACGATGAGATTAGTTTAGGCCTTAACCTTGGTATTAGTAATTTAATTAATCAAGATTAATAACTAACTTCCATTTTTTCGGGAAAACATGGATCAGGGTTTCGCGAATCGATATGCATTGCTCTGAGTAAACCCGAATCTCGAAAGGTTAAAAGGTTGTTAATCAACTCCTTTAAGGTTTAATTAATCGTGATTAAAAATACTTTATAGAACGTGCGTCGGGACTTTAAAACATTTTAGTTTTCTGCCTTTTATTATTAAAAATAATGCCTATTAGGATTTCGGTAACGGGCTTTTGGAACTGATAGTGAGGGTTATACCTTATGAAAAGCCGAATCCCGAAAAAGAAAAGTTTTAGTTCTTTTTTTTTAAAGTTAAAAGTTAAGGTGGCCCCATATTAGAAAAATACGAAGTTTTAGGTTTGAGATAAAAACTTTAAACCTGTTTCAACATAGGCTCCAATTGGAGACCTCATCTCCTTGTGGGATGAGGAGAACGTGTATACTTAGTGCCTTTATTGGGTAAATGGGGTTAGTTATTCCAGTCTATGAGACATAGTTGTAAAAACCCAACTAGGAAGATAAAGACTTCAACCTTAACTTCAGAAAACTTTTCAAGGTTAAAACATTCGACAATCTCGAGATAGGCTCACATAGATTCCCCTTTCTAAATCCAACCTCGGATTTGTGCAAGATAATCGAAAAAAGATTAGTCGTTCTACCAGTTTTTATTTGATCGTATTCGCATCAAGGTACTCTTATAATATGGAATCCCATAATTTTAAAGTGTAATCTGGCTGAAAGAAGAAAAATTACCAGAGCATCTTGCAATTCATGTATAACAGCCTTGTCAGATATGTAGATATTTCTTCACTGCCAGCGAGCTTATTCAGTACCCCGGTGAAGTTATCAGATTTTCCACATTGAATTTTCTTTCACCACTTCATTATTTTCTAGCATTTAAATGCCGAGATGAGGGCAATCATATAATGATTTTCCTTTCATCATCTCTTTAGATTAGATGGGGGCAATCAATAATGAATTTCCTTTCACCATCTGTCTATATATACTTTTGTTATGAAGTGGGGGAAATCAATCAGTATGTAACATACTCAGGAAAATATACTGCTTAAAACTTTTACAACAAAGGTCTGTCAACTTATTTAAATAGCTCTAGGTTAATCTTCCTTTTGGCCCTCAGACACTTTGACTTTAGGGAGAATCTCGGGGAAAACTTATTAATATTTCTTAGGGACTTTCCTTGAGCGAAAACGATTAGTTTATTCCCACTAGAATGACTAAAAAGGTTAGGATTAGCCCAGACATACTTCCGGTTCAGCCAAAGTTTAGGACAAACATAGAATTTTACCTATCCTCGCTTTGAAAGTTAGTCTGAATGTTTCTGAAGTTAATATGAAACCTTTCTTTCCTCGAGAGACTAATGGGAAAATAATTAGAGTTGGGTGAAGAGTAAGCTCGATAGTGATCGAAGGGAAAAGGTAAGAGAACCTCGGAAACTTAGGAGTGTCAACGACTATTTTTTTTAAAGTTTTTTTTTTTTTTTTTAGTATCAAATTAACCGTCGTGAAATTTAGTGTCTCGCTCATTGGTACCTCTTATGACATTTTAACTCAGGTTCTTAGGTCAGAGTTCATACCTTAGTAGTTCTTTGTATTTACAGCCATAAGACTGTTTACTTATTACCTTTTTGGGAAGTATTTATCATGATTATTCATGCAGATTACCCTTTTAGTATAGTTGATCTCTTGGGTCCTTGACGATTTTCCTACAAATAAGATGACCTGATAACTGTCAGAAACTCACACGAATCAGAAACTCATAACTGTCAGAAACTCATACAAATCTTGTGAACTGCTAGATTTTGAATTGTTTTGTATTTACATTTTCTGATTTTTTTTTTTTGGATAGAATAAAACTTACCGAAAGTAATGTAACTATAAAGAAAACATGAAAACAAACTGGTATGTGCAATGAGAGTTCAGAAACATATTACTGTATGTAGTGTTTAAGGTATCACCCATTTACAGGGGTGATCAGAATGTCTCCATCGAGATTTTCTAATGAAAAAACATTTTTTCCCTTTAAGGCCGAGACTCTATAAGGGCCAGACCAGATTGAATCAAAATTGCCATGCTTGCCAGTGTCTTCTCTTCTGGATTCCCATTTCAGTACTAGATCTCCAGGGAGGAAATCTCTATCCTTAGCTTTTTGATCAAATAGAGCCTTCATTTTATCCTGATATCTCTGCAACTTTTCATTTACTTCATTTCTATTTTGCTGAACTTCGACCAACTGGTTTGCCCTCTTGGTAATGTCATTAGTTTCTTCATTTGAATCTTTCCAAAGTTTCATTACTGACAGAGCAAGATTGATTGGTAAAATAACATCACTGCCATATAGCATCTGAAAAGGGGAAATCCCAATTGACCTTTTGGTACTTATCCTGTTGGCCCATAGAGCGTATTTCAAATGGATATGCCACACTTTCTTGTTCTCAGTCAAGATTTTTTTGATCACGGTTGTCAGATTTTTATTATATGACTCAGCTAAACCATCACCCTGTGGATAATAAGCTGTGGAGTGTCCTAATATGATGTTAAATTTTTGGTAGAAGCTTATCATAGCCATTGATTTAAACGCTTGCGCATTATCGATGACTATCTTTTGGGGACAACCGAATCTAGATAAAATATTTTCTTCCAAAAAATTGTTTACTACTGAGTCAGTTGCGGTTCTCGCGGGAATAACTTCCACCCACTTAGTAAAGTAGTCCGTTGCAATTAGGATCCACTTGTGATGAGCACTAGAATGTGGATGAATTTCTCCGATGAAATCAAGGCCCCATTGCTGAAAAGGAGCTTTAGTTTTAACTGGAACAAGAGGTAAAGCTGGGACTTTCTGTTTACCTGTAAACAACTGACATGGAGTACAAGTTCGTACTTTGGTGTTTACATCTGTGAATAGTTTGGGCCAGTAATATCCAGCTCTTAAGATTTTATAAGCTGTAGCTCACCAAGTGTGGTGTCCTCTTCACATTCCCTCATGGAACTCATTAATAACCTTTTCGGTTTCGGTCTCGACTAAACAACTCAGCAAGAAACCCAGGGGATCTTTCCAATATAATTTTCCGTCTATAATACAATATTTTATAGCATGTAGCTTCAGTTTCCTAGCTTTAGATGGGGTTAGTTCACTGGGACATTGAAGAGTCAATATGTAATAAACAATATCACGGTACCAGATTGAAGTAGAAAACTTGTATTGAATCTCAACTGTAGGTGTAGCGATATCGAGTTCATTAATCTCTAGAAAACCCTCGTCTTCTTACAGTTGATTTATTCCGAGTGCCTGCAAGTTTGATTCAACTAGCAATTTAGCCAGACCTTGGACTTTAATGAGTTTTGTTGGTTTGACTTCCAGATTGAACTCCTGAATCTTAGCTAGCCATCTGCCTCTTTTGCCATCACTATCCGACTGAACCAGTATATCTTTAACAGAGCTTGTAGGGACATAGACTATGATCTTCGAGTGTAATACATACGTTTTGAAAGCCTTGAGAGCCTTCACAATTGCGTAAGCTTGTTTTTCTAGTATATTATATTTCAACTCAACATCTCTTAGACTTTTACTAAAAAATGCAATAGGTTGTTCTAAGCCTTCCTCGTTTTTTTGTAACAATACGACTGCAATAGTGTGTTCGGAAGCAAAGGAAAAGATTAGAAACTCTTTTGTGTAATCAGGACTTGCCAAGACCGGCGCTTCGTTGATAACTTTCTTGATTCATTGAAAAGATGATTTACCTTCACTTGTCTACTTCATCTCACTGTTCTTTTTTAACATATCTGTGATCAACTTTACAATTTCGGCGAAGTTAGGGATGAATTTTCTCAAGAAATTTATTTTTCCTAAGAAATACTGAATTTCTTTTATATTTCTAGGGATGTTTATAGTATCTATTGATTCAATTCTTTTGGGATCGATTTTGATTTCGTCTTTAGACACTATATGACCTAATAGCTTACCTTCTTGCATAGCAAAATGAGATTTTTTGGGATTAAGGGACAAACCAAATTTACGACATTTCTCGAAAGTTTGCTTCAGGTGCACTAGATGTTCTGCATCAGATTTTGAAAAAACAGTCAGATCATTGAGATAGATAACAACAAAATTATCTCTCTCACCCACGAAGGCGATGTCCATGGTTCGCTGGAAGGTTGCCCCTGCATTCATCAAGCCGAAAGGCATTTTATCATACATGAAGATACCCCAAGGGGTAGTGAAAGCCATTTTTTCCTTATCATCTTGGTGTACTACAATCTGATTGTAACCTGAAAAACCATCAATCATTGACATTCTTTTAGCTCCAACTACTTTCTCTAAAACATGGTCCATCTTAGGTAATGGGTAATTGTCCTTGAGTGATGATTGGTTCAGGTTCCTAAAATCAACACATAGTCTGATTTCGCCGTTTTTCTTTCTTAATGGAGCTAAATTAGCTACCCACTCGGAATATCTTAGTGGGATGATGATTTTAGCGTCCAAGAGTTTTTTAACTTCTTTTCCTATCACTGGTAGCAGCATAGGGTTTATCTGTCCGAGTCTCTGCTTAAAAGGCTTGACACCAGGTTTCAAAGGAATTTTATGTTCGATTATAGAAGTATCATAAGTTCTCAGTTCGTCGTAAGACCAAGCAAAAATGTCTTTATATTTTCTAAGAAACTCAACATATTTACTTTTGGTTTCTGGGGACAGGTATTTGGATAATTTCACCAACTGAGGACTTTCTTTGGTACCTATGTCACAATCTTGAACCTCCTCCGACTGAGGTTGTAAAGTGGATCTTAAAGGAATGTCATCTTGATTAAATAACCTTTCCAAGGGAATCAGGCCCTTGAGGATCTGGTTATTTTTTAGAACAGGCATTCGGTGATTAGTGATTTTATCATGGAATTCTTGGGGGTCCTCCCCTTCCTGCATGATCCAAATAGGATCATTTTGGTTTTCTTGGTCGGCATGCGTTTCGACAAACTCGTCTATTGATTCTAAAAATTTGCGAAGCTGTTCATTGTCCTCAAAAACTTGCCAATGTTGTATGTTATTCGGTATGGAAGGTCTGTGTCTCATTTGTATATGGTACTTTAGTTTAAAAGCAGTGGGAGGTGTGAATGTTGAGGCTGCTTTGGCTAACGCATCAGCCTATTGGTTTTCGGTTCTTGGAATGTAGTGAACCTTGACAGAGGAGAAGAAATTTTCGATCAGATCCCAGATGCAATTCCTGTAAGACCTCAACCTAGGATGTTTGGCCTGGTACTGTCGGTTTACCTGTTTTACAATTAGCTCGGCGTCACCAAAGACTTCGAGGTTTTTTATTTTCATTCTCCTAGCGACTTCTAACCCTAACACTAGGGCCTCATACTCGCATACATTATTAGTGTGGTCCACATTCCATTGTAGCCTATAGGAAAATGGGATTACGAATTGATTATCAGGAGCCACCAAGAGTGCCCCAGCTCCAGCTCCAAAGTAGGATGAGGCACTGTAAAAAAACATCTTCCACACACCAGTGCTATATACATCCATTTTAATTTTTTCCTTTTCTGTTTTCTCTTCTGTACAACTTTCATCTATACCTATATCAATATCATCATCAATGGATAAAATACAATTACCTAAATCTTGATCAACAATATATACAGGGTAGTTATTCGGGTTGTGTGGATCACTTACCATGAATGCCAACCTGGTTTCTCTGTATAGGCACGTGAACTATCCTCCAAAAACTGGAATCGTAGCATACGTCATGTCAAGATGGAGAGATCCTCCAAGCTTGGCGCCCTAGGACCTGGATAAAAACATACCATATTTCAGAGGGATATCAGCAACCATTACGTCCATTAGAATGCTTTTTGTAGGTATTTGTGCCAGATTTACCACCAAGTCTTTAATCATGCTTATACATTTAACTTTTCTTGAATCAAATGAATATAAATCTCCATAAGGCCTAGTGATTTCGAGGCCCAATTTATCCATAATGGCTTTAGGCATTACATTGTGGGATGCTCCAGAATCTAGCTTGCAGTTATGGAGTAGGTGGTTGAACAAGGCTAACGTGATATAGAAGGGGGCGACAGTGTCTTTGGCGTCTTCGAAATGTGGACCGAAAAATATGTTTGGATTGTCATATTCTAAGTTAATGACATCGACTTGGCTTTCATTTTCTGAAAAACTAATCATCTTGGCAATTTGTTTTCTGTATATGGGGTTTTTTGCCAGTTCGAAAAGAGGTATAGGAATCTTGGTTTTGTTTATTTCATTTTCCAGACTAAAATTTCCCATGGCTTTGTCGCTCTCTATGTTTTGGGCCTCCATTCCTTTCTTTTCAGCTTTTTTTCGTGGTGTGGATTTGGTTTCACTCACAGGGACCTGTGTTTTCACGGTGGGTGTTCCTACTAACTTTGGCTTGATAGGTTGCGTGTCAGCGGTGTTGGTTTTTGTAGTCTGCTTCTCAGTAGTCTTTGGAGCCACTTAGTCAGTTTCGCCCCTCGGCAGGATTCTTTTCGTTGTGGCAGTTGGAAGACTCTTGTTTCTAGGTCTTAAATTGTATTTTTGGTGCAGTTCGACCATTATATCATCTGCAATACCCTGATAGGTCAAATCTTCAGAAGTACTGTTGTTTACGTCGTCTTCCTCTCTATTTTATTTATTTAAGGATTTTTCATAATATTGTCTCGATAAATAGGGTTGTAGACTATCGTCACCAAGATTGTTTATATCCTCGTCTATTCAAAATCTTCTAGGTCTTCCCCTCCAATGAAGTTTTCACTCTTGAAGGGGGTTGGTATTTTTTGATCCTCATTCTTAATCTGTCTTTGTGGGGGTTGAGAATCAAGATTCCTTTTGAAATCCTTCCTAGGAAAATGATCCTTTTTTGATTTATCAAGTTCCATTTTTGAGATCTTATTTGATAGCTCTTTAATTATCATGGCCATATCGTCTATTTTATCTCCTGAGGATTTCCCCGATTCTGAGGATCCACCTTGTTCTTTGAATTTTCTATTTTCTTTGTTCCCTGTTTCTACTTTGGCTTTTAGTTTTCCTAATGCCATCATGTTCGATTCAATTTCTAGGGCATCATCTTGCATCTTGGTGAGATCTACTAATCTCTCTCTTAATAATAGAGCGAAATTGGGGTCAAAGGCTTCGACGAAAGTTACTTTCGCTGTGGGTTGAGAAGGTTTGACCTCGTCTGGGATTTTATTATACAACTTGTTAAACCTTCGAGTGAACTCAAGAACTGTAACACCCTGTTTCCCCCAAATTTGTAATTAATCCTAATACAGGAATTACCATGCTAAAGCATGATGAAAATGTGNATGGCGGTGGAAGGCACCTGAAAAGGTGGCGTTAACTTCCACTGAGAATTAAATACCGTATTTGGACTCCACTGGCCCGGGGAACCAAAAGTGGCTCACTGGCCCTGAAAATTAATGGCTCGCAGACTGGTAGGCGGATGGCTTGATGAGGGATGGGATGGTGAACCGCCCATCCATAGAGCCATCAGGCCTGATCAGTGCGAGGGAAATCGCGCCACACACAACCTCGCGAGAGGATAAGGCGTATGGTAGAGGCGATTGAAAGGGCAGACGCGAGGGGAACTCTGGCATTATGCAGAGTGGGTGATAGCAGAGAGGAAGGATTGCAACCTTCGCTCCTGGTCACTGGCAGACAAAGAGACGCAGTCTCAAAGCATCGTGGTCTCAGCTCGGGGGTGGCTAGTGGTAAATCCGCTGGGAGTCGCTACGCCTACAATTGGGTGGAAACGAGCACCCCTCTCAGTAGTTGCACCCATTTCTGAAATTATTTCTGATAAGTGTTTCATATGTATTGCATCTTGAAATTCATAGACCGGTATATGTATATATATGCTCAT
>JASDQU010196885.1:19514-31507 GCA_032191745.1 Picea mariana | reverse complement strand
AATCTCTTAACAGATTCTCTATATGTGTTCTCCTCAATGCTCGGTCCAACTTTGGAGGGGTTATCTCCGCTACCTTTCCTTACGCGACCTCGTGTTTAGCTCCTGTGTTAGAGGGGGGTCCTGAATAACTTTCCGTAACTGGACTTCTACACTCCCTATTGACGGACTCCAATGTTTGGTTTGGGTGGCCTTGGAGAGTTTACTCTCCAACCTATTCCAAGGCCCTATTCTTAATCTAGTGTATGCACCCTACAAACAGAAAAGTCTACTTGATTTTATTTAGCGTTGCTTTTAATGGGATTTTTAAATCTCAAGGTGTGGAAATGAAACTGATGGTGTGTAAAAAGACTCAAAGAAAAAAATGAACACAAATGCTTGGGAACAAAAACTTTTGATAAAATGCAAAACCAACAACTTTTCAACAAGAAAGACTTCTTTTTCTGAAATTACTAAGGTTTTATGCAGTAAATATGAAGGATTTTCACTCAGATCTGCGAGCTACTTATGCTAGACATGCACTGCAAAAACTTATGCAATAAGACTTCTTTCCAAGCTACTGACGCAACAACACAATCCTCAAATCAAGAAGAAAATGACAGAAATTTTTATTTTATTTTATTGCAAAACAACGCAATAAGGAAAAATGGTGACAAGATCAAAACCAAGAGAATAAAAAGAAACTCTGGCTTAAAGCGCAGATCACAAACAGAATCAAAGCACAAAAATGCGAGAAAAGCAATCAAGACAGTACCGATTCTAACACGTGCCTAAAAACCATAAAACGAATATTTTTTCTCTTTTGTCTTTTCTATCAAAAATTAAATAACAACACAAGCTAAGGATAAGATACCCTAACCTGCTGACTGTGGCCCCCTAGACTCCAAACCCTGAAAGGAGCACTTCTCACCACAGGAGGGGATGACTGCCCCACCCAGGCTGAAAAGCAACCAGACAGACCCGCGACTGTCACTGAGACAGCACGCGGTTAACCACGAGCTGAGCTACAACAACACGCGGGTACCCGCGCTCAGAACCGAATCAACCCGCGAATATGTATAAAATCTGAGAAAAAATCCAACACAGGTAGCCCAGACCTGAAAGAGGCCTCTGGTATTGACAACCAGGGTCTCTGAAATATTTTTGGGTGCTACTACTTCAACAGAAAATAAAAATTTTTACAAAAGAAAATAAAGGCAAAGAACAACTAACACACTAAGGTAGACTGAAAGCAAGATAGCAACCAACAGAACCCAGACAGGATCCAGAAAGCCCCCTGAGAAGGTAAACTTCTGATAGAGGAAGAGGGGACTGCCTCTTAAGCTTCCTGGACTCTACACGCTACTGAAACCACTACAGAACGCGGTCAACCACGTGCTGTATAAGGTTAGGGCGCGGGTTACCCGCGGGCAGGGCTTCTGCAGGCCGCGGGTACCTCTGTGTGTCCCGAAAAGAAATGTCGAGCGTCAGTCAAGGAAAAATGGTATTGATAACCAGGTTCCATGCTAGCTTTCGACTTAACAGAAAACAAAAAACAACAAAGAAACAGAAACTTAATTCTTTGAACTACCAAAAAGATCTTTAACCAAATTCGGAAACCCTAAGAGTAAAATGTCCCCAGTGGAGTCGCCAATTCTGTTGTGGGGTATTCTACCCTACGGACTAACAAGCTAGGGCTTTAAACTTGTACGCAGATCATGACCCTTAAGACATAACTTTTAACCTTCTACCCGAAATCTCAACCCCTTTTCTCATGGACACATGGGAAGAATCAACTAACCTTTTTATCGACGGTTGAAGTAGATCCTCCGTTGAGCCTTTATCCCCTTGCTGCTGCTGCTCCTTCCACAAAGATTTCCTGCAATCAAGACAAAACTACGCATGCATGCTAATGATCTACTAGAGGGTTAGAGATTAAACACAAATCAAATAACATAGATGAGACTCATGTATTTGGGACGGGAAAAGTATCTTCTTCATTAATCTCAATATGAACCAACTTACAATGATTTCTGAGATCGGCCACCGTTCCTCGATCCTGATCCTGGGCTCCTCCTCTTCTTTGTCCTCCAACTGCTTTGCTTGAATTTCTCCTAAAGCTTGAGGAAAGGCTAAAGGGTTGGGACAATAATGGACTTGGCAATTTTGGCAGAGTTTCTTTGCTATGAATTTTCTTCTTTGAATAGTATCCCTACCCCTCCTTTTATAGGCTAGAAGGAGCTAGGGTTTTAGGCGAACTCTCAGCCATGCATGGATGGGAGTTCCAGTTAACTGACAAAAATCTCTTCGTCCCGGCAGAAACTTTCTTGATTTTCTGCTTTGTTAGGTAAACGCGGGCTGTAGTGGGTTAGCCCGCGGTCACCCGCGTGCAGTAGAAGGCCAGCAAGCGGTCCACCGCGCCCAGTGAAAGGTTAGGGCACGGGTTGCTTGATTTAAGTGGTTTTTCAAGGTTTTATTCAGCATGGCTTTGGCAAGGAAGAGACATGAGTTGGCCTGATGCCAGGTAAGCCTGTGTAGTGCATTTTAGGGTTATAACACTCATGAAGGTGTCAAAATGGACCCTAACAAAATTAAAGCTATGATGGAATGGCCAATTCCAAAAACCTTGAAGAATCTTAGAGGATTCTTAGGATTCACAAGGTATTGCGAAATTTTTTTCAAGAATTATGGTCAAGTAGTAGCACCTCTAACAGTGTTATTAAAAAAGGAGGAATTTTCTTGGACTCAAGAAGCAACCAAAGATTTTGAAAATCCTAAGGAGTCTACATGTATGAATCCTGTCCTGGAAACACTTGATTTCAAAAAAACATTTATTGTGGAATGTGATGCCTCAAGATATGGCATTGGTGCAGTTTTAATGCAAGAAGGAAGGCCCCTTGCCTTTGAAAGTAGCCAAATTAAAGGAAATAACTTACTCAAACCCATATATGAAAAGTAAATTTTGGTGATATTATATGCAATTAATAAATAATTCCCTTACCTAATAGGAAGACACTTCAAGGTAAAAACAAATCATGATAGTTTGAATTACTTCTTGGAACAACAATTATCTTAAGAAGATCAACAAAAATGGGTTACAAAGATGCTAGGTTATGACTTTTAAATTATCTATAAAAAAGGAAAACAAAATATGGTGGCAGGTGCACTTTCAAGGAAAGAATAAGACACAGAGGGTTTATTGTGTTCTATTTCCATTCCACAATATGATTGGGTGGAAGAAACAAGATCAAAAGGTATGCAAGGTCATTCAAAAAATACAAGAAGACTCAAGTGCATTAGATAAATTTATGTGGAATAGTGATATACTATGGTATCAAGATCACTTATATTTATGTAAGAATTCCCAACACAAATAGAAGGTCCTTTGGAATTTCACACTTCTCCTCCAGGAGGACATTACAGGTTCTTGAAAACTTACTATAGGATCAAGAAGCATTTTTTCTGGGAAGGTCTTAAAATCGAAGTTCAAAAGATTGTGGTTGAATGTGTGGTTTTCCAACATAATAAGAGAGAGACAATCAAGACCATAGGTCTCCTACAATCATTATCTATACAAATTCAATGTTGGGAAGAGGTTTCAATGTATTTTATTATAGGTCTACCCAAGTCTAAATGAAATAATTTCATCATGGTAGTAGTGGATTGACTCACAAAGTATGGCCATTTTTTTTTATCTCTTTCTCATCCTTTTAAAGCAAGTACAATATCCACAACATTCATGGAAACATTTCAGAAGCTACATGGTGTAGGATTAAACCACAATCCAAGACCTAATTGTGAGAAGGAAATACTACACTAGCTAATTGCAAAAAAGAGAGAAGAGAGAGAAAAATAGAATCAATCTTCACACATAAGAGACTAAGAAACCAACTCTAATCACAATGTATTAATCCTTTTTAATGAGTACAATATATAGGACTCTCCACAGGAGGAGTAATGCACACTAGGTTGGGATTTCCATGTGGATGCTCAAGTAAAAAAGTAACTTCTCCCAATAACAACAATTAACTAAAGTCAAAATTTCATAATAATAAGAAAAGGTCAAAAATATAGGTGTGAACTTACTGAGAACTCTACATGAAGTCAACATGCATTCCATAATAGAAAAAATCTCCTAGAATAAGATTAGAGTCCAAGAATGGAACTAAAGTCCTAACTGAGTGAGAATTTGCTAATTATGGAAAGTCACTAAATAAGTGAAGTGAGTTGACTCCAAGTATTACATGGGTAATGCACACTTCCCTAGGAGGATAATATTCTTACTAAAGTGCGCTCTATAGCCATGAAATAATAAATATCTCCTAAAATTAAGGAAATAAGAATTATCTTCTAAAAATTGAAATTTACCTAATGGTGGCTAAAAAATAGGAATTGGCACTAAAAAATAGGATTTTTACTAACATGTTCAACTGATAATCTAATGTATCCCTCACTCCTAGAATTTTCCTCAATGAGAAAAAAAATTGTTCGATGAAAGTCTTTGTGAATATGTCTTCCACCCTCTTTGAAGATGGACARAACTACATATCAATGACTCCATCCTGAATTCGTCCTTGAATAAAGTGCATATGAACCTCGATGTGATTGGTCCACTGCCTATGAAATTGGTCTCTACACAAMTTGAGAGTCCTTTGATTATCACACCATATAACTATYGGACGATGAAAATGAACTCCCAACTCTGTAAGAAGGTGTTGCAACCAAATAGCCTGAGTAGTAACATTCACTGCAGCCCTGTACTCCGCCTCCGCTGATGATAAAGAAATTGTTTTTTTCTTCTTACTTAACCAACATATAGGTACTAATCCAAGGTAGAGGACATATCTTTAAGTGGACTTGCGATCAGTGATATTTCCTGCCCAATCTGAGTTTGTGTAACCAACAAGTTCCAAGGAAGATCCTGTTGCATAATGTATACGAAAATTGGTAGTCCCCTTGACATATCTAAGAATCCTCTTTGCTTCCTTCCAGTGAAGCTCATGAGGCTCCTACATGTACTTGGAAACTGATCCAATTGCATAATAGATTTCCGGTCGAGAGTGTGTAAGGTAGAGAAGACTCCCCACCAACTGTTGATATCTAGTACAATCAACCAAAGATGATGCACCGACATCCTCTAGTCTAACCCCTGACTGAAAGGGTGTTGGAGATGGCTTGAAATTTGTCATATAAAACCTATAAATTAGATATACGACATACTTGGACTGACACATATTGATTCCTGATGATCTAGGTGGATATTGGTGGCCACCCACCTCTTCCAACAGACTCACATACAATTTACATCTTGGCAGTTTTTTTTCTAGCTTTTCGGGTCCTAAAATTTTGGGGATGTTTTGAGGCCTTAAAAAGTGTTTTTTGAGATCGCCATAGTCGCATTGTAGACAAAGTCATAGTGTGATAGAATAATGTCTATTCCTTGGATAACCCTTTCCAATGGGTTATCGTGCGCCTAAAATGGAGATCGTATGCAAAAGTTACGACCTTGGGAAGTTGATGTACCAACTTACCCCATCGGGGCGCACATGAACTTTGGCACTTCATCTCCTAGGATTAGGTTTTTGGAAGTCTAGGGTTTTCTGATTACTTATGGATGCTAAAAAGGCCTGGAGGAATCATTATAATGTGCTTAGACAAATGCACGTAGCCGCCACATCTCTTCTCTAAGATTAACTACCATCATTCGAGCAATATTGTTTCATTCTGCATTTTACAGATTCAACATATTTCTTTATTGAATAGAAGTTAAGTTTCACTATATCTTTGTTATTTTTTTCTATATATCTGTGTTAATGTTATAGATCTATGTTTCATTTCGTTCTTCTCATAAATCCGGATCAGTGGTATCAGAGTGGTTTTCTCTTCATTTGTTTCTCTGTGCATGTCCCCAACGAGGTCAGGGTATAAGCAGTTGGGACTCGAACAAGTTTATACTTTGCAAGAACGACCTTTCCGAACCCAATGGTTGCCCATGGGGGAAGAAAAAGAGAGACAATGGGGTAGGAGATCCATTTAAATTGTTTCTCAAGGAATCAATAGTGAAACAAAGGAATGAGATGATGGATAATTTTGCGCAAATCCTTCAACCACTACCAATATGCGACACATATTCCTTGAGCGGAGGCGCTGTCCCCTTCAACGCACAAATCAATTTTGACATTCCTATATTTGAAGGTCAAATAGAGGCAAATGTTGTAGAAAAATGGTTAAACATTCTAGAAGGGTATTTTTCTGTCCATAGCTTTTTCGATAGAGAAAATATTACATTTGTGCTCCTTAAGGCCATCCCCCATGTCAAATATTGGCGGGAGAATTTCTGTGAGAAAAATGAAATAGAGGAATCTACATTATTTGTAGTCACACCCACTTGGGGTTCTTTCATGGATTTTGTTAAAAAAATAATACCCTGTTTGAAGTTACGATGA
Source organism: Picea mariana (assembly GCA_032191745.1). Taxonomy (NCBI): domain Eukaryota; kingdom Viridiplantae; phylum Streptophyta; class Pinopsida; order Pinales; family Pinaceae; genus Picea; species Picea mariana. The sequence continues at coordinate 25,085 of JASDQU010196885.1, read as the reverse complement.
CTTATATACAAGATGGACCACACTGCGACAGGAAATGAACCAAACAATGCTAGATTTCACCAATGTATTCCATACCTTGTGCACCAAGATGAGTATCAAAGACTCTAAGCGACATATGGTACTCAAGAAACGTGGTGGTGTGCATAGATACATCCATATATAAATGAAGTTTATAAACATCTCGTCCTTGGGCATGGCCTATCGATATGTTTTCAAAATCGAGCAGAAGCTTAAAAAAAAGACACGATCGTTTGGGTCAGTGAACCCCTCACAACATAAACAGGTAAAAGGAGGCACCAACCCACAGAACAAAGGGAAGAGCAAGGATGGACAACCTTAGGAAAACCAATCTAAGCCACAAAAAAATAAGGACAATGGGAAGCCAAAGCAAGACATTGGGAAGTGGTGCGAGTTCCATAAGAGCCCCTGGCATAACACCGCCGAATGCTGCTCAAAGAAGTCATTAGTGGTCGAGGTGAAAGCCTCTGAATCCGATGTGGGCTCCGACTTTGGGTCAGAACTAGAAAAAGGGAGATGGATCATTGACGCAAAATCCAGTGCCACCATTGCTACCACTAAGGTTGATCCCGGTGAACTTGATGAACAAGAGGAAGGTGAGCGCCTCTTTCATTCATAGATGTGGGTGAAGGGTACTCCGCTGCACTTCATCGTTGATAGTGGTAGTCAAAATAACCTCATCTTGGCGGAGGTTGTCAAGCAATTGGATCTATCGACAACACCACACCCACAAATCTACACCATCAGATGGCTCTTCCAAGGAAGCGATCTCTGCGTCAGCCAACAGTGTCATCTTCCCTACGACATCAAGCCCTTCAAATATGAGGTATTGTGTGATGTCACCCTCCTTGAAGTTTGTGATGTTATTTTGGGCTAACCTTATTTATGGAAAGGTCATGTTGTATATTAGTCTAGGCCTCGTAGTGTGATTATTACTTTGGACAGGAAATTGTACATGATACCTGAGATAGTCCCACCTACTTCATTTCCTTGATCTCTGCCAATCAATGCAGGAAGGTCATCTCTTAGACCGAGAATTTTGTCTTCTTTGTGATTCATGCTCAAAGTGAGTGAAGGTTGTAGCCACATTCATGGCCTCCGCGAAAGGTCTCTCCATGTAGCAAAATCAAGTGGATAAGGTCATGGAAGAATACAAAGACATATTCTCCTCACCCATTGAGGTACCTCTACACTGTCAGGTCAAGCACTCATTCAATCTGACCCACAGCGCACCGCTACCCAATGGAATATTCTATCACTTCTCTTTGTCAAAAAATGAAGAAATCAAGCGCTATATCTAAGAGCTGCTTGAAAATGGGAACATACAACCAAGATCATCACCTTGTGGAAGCCCAATTATGCTTGTGCATAAGAAATACATGACCTAGCGAATCTGCATTGATTACTGAGCCTTAAATAAAATCACAGTCATGAACATGTGCCCAATTCTACGAATTGACGATTTCTTTGACTAGCTCAAGGGGGCCAAATAATTCAGTAAGATTGATTCGAAGTCCATCTACCACCAGGTCCCAATAGAGCAGACCAATGTATGAAAGATTTCCCTCAAGTCCAAATGAGGTATTTTTGAATGGTTGTTCATTCCCTTTGGCTTGAAAAATGCCCCAACAACTTTCACGAGGATGATGGATGATATATTGTAGACTTTCACTAATTATTTTGTGGTGGTGTATTTGGATGACATCCTCATATTCAACAAGAGTTGGGCATAACACTTGCAACATATTCAACATGTTCTGCACACTCTGCAACAACACAAGCTATATTAAAATTTGGAAAAATGCTCCTTTGGCATGACCAAGGTCTAGTACCTAGGATATATTATTGATGAGCATGGGGTGCATGTCAATCCAGCCAAGATCCAGGTCATTTGTGGCCAACCTCGACCACACTCAATGAACTTTAGAGATTCTTAGGCCTCACCAATTTCTATCACAGGTTCATGTTGGGATTCTCCCACATTGCCTGGGCCCTTAGCCAAGTGACCAGGGGTGGTGGCATGGAAATTTCGTGTGGGGCCAGTCGCAATAGAAAGCGTTAGATGATTTGAAGAAATGATTTTTCTCAGCCCTGGTGCTCTCATTACCCAACCTACAAAAACCTTTTGAGATTTAGACAGATGCTTCAGACTATGTTGTGGGTGTAGTTCTCACTCAGCATGAACATCTCGTGGCCTATCATAGTGAGAGACTATCAGATATCGTCCGTAAGTACCCCACTTTTGACAAAGAAATGTACTCCATTGTACAAGCCTTCCTCCAGTGGAGGCATTACATTCTTAGGAAGGAGACAACCATCCACACTGATCATAAGCCTCTGTAGTTCATGCATATACAAGCTAAATTGAAGAATGACTTCCATCAGAATTGGTCCACATACTTGCAATAGTTCCATCTCAACATCAAGTATAAGACAGGGAGCACCAATTGCGTCGATGACTTCCTCAGTCGACCTCTAGTTGCAACACTAACCATGATGGTATACTCCTACGGAAATGAGACCTCCAGATGAACCCAACTCTATGAGAGAGATCCTAACTTCGCCACTACCTACCATATTCTAGGCACAAACATCATTGTCACTGATTTCCATCTTTAGGACGGGTTTTCGTGCCATATGGGCCATCTCTACATCCCGTAAAGTGAGAGAGCAAAGATGATTTTGGAATCTCACTATAGTCAGGTGGAAAGACNGATGAGCATGGGGTGCATGTCAATCCAGCCAAGATCCAGGTCATTTGTGGCCAACCTCGACCACACTCAACGAACTTTAGAGATTCTTAGGCCTCACCAATTTCTATCACAAGTTCATGTTGGGATTCTCCCACATTGCCTGGGCCCTTAGCCAAGTGACCAGGGGTGGTGGCATGGAAATTTCGTGTGGGGCCAGTCGCAACAGAAAGCGTTAGATGATTTGAAGAAATGATTTTTCTCAGCCCTGGTGCTCTCATTACCCAACCTAAAAAAACCTTTTGAGATTTAGACAGATGCTTCAGACTATGTTGTGGGTGTAGTTCTCACTCAGCATGAACATCTCGTGGCCTATCATAGTGAGAGACTATCAGATATCATCCGTAAGTACCCCACTTTTGACAAAGAAATGTACTCCATTGGACAAGCCTTCCTCCAGTGGAGGCATTACATTCTTAGGAAGGAGACAACCATCCACACTGATCATAAGCCTCTGTAGTTCATGCATATACAAGATAAATTGAAGAATGACTTCCATCAGAATTGGCCCACATACTTGCAATAGTTCCATCTCAACATCAAGTATAAGACAGGGAGCACCAATTGCGTCGATGACTTCCTCAGTCGACCTCTAGTTGCAACACTAACCATGATGGTACACTCCTACGGAAATGAGACCTCCGAATGAACCCAACTCTATGAGAGAGATCCTAACTTCGCCACTACCTACCATATTCTAGGCACAAACATCATTGTCACTGATTTCCATCTTTAGGACGGGTTTTCGTGCCATATGGGCCATCTCTACATCCCGTAAAGTGAGAGAGAAAAGATGATTTTGGAATCTCACTATAGTCAGGTGGAAAGACACTTCGACATAGAAAAGATAGTGGCAATGCTGCAACAACATTTTTATTGGCCGAAAGTTCGACAAGATGTAAGCAAGTATATCAGGTCCTGCATGGCCCGCGCCATTGACAAACCGGCCATTAAGAAAAAAAGCATGTACACCCCTTTTCCTACTCCTGGTAGGCTCCGAGAATCCATCTTGATGGACTACATGTCGACCCTTCCTTCAACAAAGCAGGTAAATGACTGTGTTTTTGTGGTTGTTGATTAGTTTTCCAAGATGACGATTCTGGCCGCTTGCAAAAAGAGCATCAAAGTGGAGGCCACTCCCAATATATTCTTCAAATGAGTGTGGGTACATTTTTGAATACCACAAACCATCATCTTAGATTAGGAAATCCGGTTTCTCAGCACATTTTGGTCAAGCCTCTGGTCATGGTTGGACACCAAGCTCACAAAATCCATGGTCTTCCACCCCAAATGGATGGCCAAACCGAGGTCGTAAATAGGATGATCATGCATATCTTGTTCATGTAAGATTCCAAGCATCTGTACACATGGGATGAGATTGTTCCCTATGTTCCTCACAGTTACAACATAGCCATACATAGCTCAACCGACCACAACCCCTTTCAGGTGGGGTTGGGATTTCAACCATTGTGTCCCATGGATGTTGCACTACCCCTTGCATCCACACATGCAGAATCATCCCATGCTCAAACCAAATACAAAAACTCCACCTAGTTCATTGAACGAATACAACACATCTCCCAAGAGGTTCATGATATTTTGCATAAGTCCAATGCCTAGTACAAGAAGTGCCATGATCAACACTGGGTGCCACAAAAGTTTCAAGTGGGTGATAAAGTTTGGTTTCATTTGGAGAAATAAATCCTTACAGGACCCAATCAGAAGCTTCGTCCACTTCGCTATGGGCCTTACACCATCACCAAGGATATGGGTGACAATTCTTTTGAGCTCAAGATTCCCCCCTTCCTTGTATTGCACCCAGTGTTTAATGTGGATCTCCTTCAGTCATACTTTCCACCATTATTGGACACATTAGAGATAGAAAAATAGTTGAAACCAACATAGCTCAACCCTGACTGCATGGACAAAACATCCACTAATTATATTGTGGACACACATTTCAAGGGTACTCGCAAACAAAAGATTCAAATTTATTGTGTTGTCAAAGCGCGGCAGCTCCTGCACTGTTACACATTATTTTTTTCATCCCTATGACTGTTAATGATGTAAACCTATCTGTTTCCTTCAGAGGAGTCAGTGGCCCGAGTTCCTGAAGAAAGAAGGGAGAAGAACTTTTCCTGAGAAAAGAAGTTGCATTTTCCTTTGTAAAAATCCTATTAAAGAGGATGTTCACAGGTTGCTGTATAGGTAGGGTGTGAGAATTCCTGATTCTTGTAGGTTGCACCATAGCTGGGTTGCGAGAGGTTCGCAGGTTTCTCTATAGGTAGGGTGCGAGAATGGTTACACGTGGAAAAAACGAGTGTTTTCTCGAATCTTCTAGAAGGAGAAACTTCCATGGTGAGGTGGCCTTCGAATGGTTTGGATCTTACTCTCTTTCATGATTTAGTGGGATCATCCTAACCTCCTCACCTTATCCTCTTCAACTTATAAAAGGAGAGGAGCTCTCATGGAGAAGGGCTAACTTGGATTTGGCTTGGAATTATTAGCTTGGTTAGAGTAGTTTTGAGTTTTACCTTTGTCAAGATAGATTGTGAATATTATCAGATCTATGCTCTCAGAATTCTTGGAGTTAAAGTGTGTGGGGAACGAAGGACAGTTGGAAGGGACCTTACAACATCAAGGCCATGATTGTAATCTCTCTTTCACATTTAATATGATACAGTAATATGATTCTTTCCTATAAAGCTTGTTGTGTTTTATTGTATGATTCCTTGATCACATACATAGGTTTATATTGATTTTATGCTATTGCTATCACTTTGGTTGGTTGCGTTCTTTTGCA
>JASDQU010196884.1:1463-14517 GCA_032191745.1 Picea mariana | reverse complement strand
ATCTATGTGTGGAATGTTTATCTTAGTTCTTACTATTGTTTGGTTATGAATGGATTAATTTGTAGGTAGTAAAATGCAGTGCGCAATAGAATAGTTAAGATATTTATTGGAGAATGAATCTTAATGAATGTAACTGATTACACAATGGTAGATTTGGATACAATGTTGCATTAGAATAATAGATCTGATGTATGTTGAGGTAGAAATAATGCCTATCATCCCCACAGTAGCCTCCCTTCCACGATTATAGACATCTGGGTCCTGTAGTCACCCATAAGCCATCTCGGGTGAGACTGCATTGTGCACTCTGTGCGCAATGTTTCCTTTTGGTCTTTAGAAGGGCCGATGGTTTGCAGGGTTTTGTTGGAAACCTAAAGTAGAACTCGGGTCAACCCATAACATCCAACATATTTATTCAAAATATCACCATAAAACAAAAAACTAAACTACACGCAAATATTATTTCAAATTTTTTTTTTAAATAAAAAACATAATAATACTCACTTTATAGTTGTGGATATGAATAACTTTTACGAGAACAATGGTTCAAATTTACAAGTTTGAAGTTTATATATGTAAAGTTTATTTTTAAAAATATGTTAAAAATTTATATATGTATTTTCTTTCTCATTTTGTAGTTGAATCTTTATGGATATTAAAGTTTATTAATGTTTCAATATTGTGTTAAATATAATATAATAATAAAAATGGGTGTAAGAGACCCCCTTGTTTGTGGGACAAGGGACCCCCTTTATGTAGTGATTTGACTCTTAAAGTCTACGAAGGTATACATACCATACCCTCCTCTAGATTTGAACCTACGATCTCCTAGGAGGAAATACATGTTCTTAACCATTATGACCACTCATATTCATATAATTACTATCACAAATTAAATTAGTAATTTAGATATTATAGTTGTCCTGGATTGACCTCTAATTTTATTGAAATAAAATCTAAAATGTATCATTATTTGGTTACATTGTAATCTAAAATAGTTTTTATTTTTATTTTTTTAATATATAATATTTTCGCTACCAAAAGCTTCATAACTAGCTAATGACCCATATGATGCAATCTCAATACTTTAGATTTGCAATTCAAAAGAAAATCATTAGAACCTTATGTGCTCTCAATACTCCTAGATAAGCCCAAATGACAATGTTTACTTACTTTGTAGTCTGCTTAAAATTCATCAAGTAAATTTAAATAATTAAAATTAACTAAATAAATCACATAGTACCAATCATCACTTAGTGTTGAGTTTAACTCAAAATACTCATAAAATCTTAAATAATACTTTCAAAACCAATCATTAAAACTTAATTTTGAGTTTAACTCCTCATAAGATCTTAAGTAATCCTCTAAAAAACCAATCACAATTTTTTTTTTTAAATTTATAATTGAAACATAAAAATATTTATATAACAATTAGTACGTGTTTTAAAACCCTAATTAATAGGCTCTATGATTTTACATAAAACAACTTAAAAAAGACTTCAAAAAATACATTCCAAATTCTCCTACATGTTGCCACCTTCACAAAAGACCTAGAAATCTTATGGCTATACAAAACATTGAGATGCTATTCACTCAACTATATGAGAACTATTGACCTTGACCTCTCCCTATTCAAGTTTTGAGTAGGGGGGTGCTACTGTTCAATGTCCATAGGTTCTTTGAATTGGTGAATTGTGTTATTTTCTTTCAGTTTTGGTTGAGTAGAGTTTCCAAAGATCCTTGTTGGATGTTGTGAGAGGGAGTCCTTATGAAGGTTCAAAGCTAAGTTCCCAAACATAGGGTTTTTAAATTGGTGAATTGTTTTATTTTCTTTCAATTTTGCTTGAGTAGAGCTTCCAAAAATCCTTATTAGATGTCGTGAGAGGAAGTCCTTACTGAAATTCAAAACTAAGTTCTGGAGCATGTTACATTCATATCCAATCTTTACTTTTGTTACACCAATAAATTCATAATGTTTACGTACTAAATGATGCAGTGATATTCATTCTCATGTACCTTGGAGGTAATACAGAACAAAGAAGCCCTACTAAAATGTAACTACTTCTCATGCGACACATTGAGTATAACTTTCAAAATAGATCATCCAAATACAACTCTATTTAAAGGATGATTAACCATAGAATTTTCCCACGGTCGAACGAGCTTAACTTCTCTCATTTGGAAAACCTTAGCCATTTTTGAAAAAGCCAAAACCCCAGAGAGTCATAAAATGCATAAGCACTAAATATTTGTCCATCCACCCGATAACTCACAGCATGACCTTCCAAACATTCACGCATATCCCGCCCTGCAGTATGGATTCAAGCAGAAGCAGGAGTTAAAAACCCGATGGTATCATCAGCCCTGACAACGGCCATGGCGATTTTCATACTAAGGAAAAGAAGACGACGAACTTCCTCGCTTCCGCTCTGCAAGTCTACTCTATCCATACCCTCGTATCCCATTTCTGCAAAATTATTTTATTCGCATTATTCAGCTGCCAGAGACGATTCTAGACCGCCAAGGGATGAAACCCCAGAAAAGAAAGCATCAACGGGGTTTAAGGCAGATGAAGCAGATGATGGAATCCCTCTCGCGAGAGAAATTTTCGAGACAGTTCCAGAAACGGGCGCTTACAAGCAAGGGGACGCCACTTACCACGTTATTATTCAAAGACTTGCATCATCGGCTCAGTTTTCCGCAATGCATAGCGTTTTGAATCGAATGAAGAAAGAGGGTCGCGTATTCCCTGAAAAACTATTTATTTTCATTATGAGAGCCTATGGAACTGCCCATATGCCCGAAGAAGCTCTTGGCATTTTTAATGCAATGCTTGAATACTATGCTTGCAAACCCACATTCAGGTCTTTAAATTGTCTGCTCAATGTCCTGGTCAATGAGAAGCTCTTTCATAAGGCCCTTGAATTGTATTCACATGAGAAGGCAACTGGAATCAGGCCAAATTTTCTTACCTTCAACATACTCATCAAGGCACTCTGCAGGAGCAATCGTGTAGATACTGCTTATCAGTTGTTTAGAGAAATGCCGGAGTGGCGCTGCGATCCCGATGTTTTTACATATACCACTATGATGAACGGTCTTTGCAAGGATAATAGGATTGATGAGGCGATTTTGCTGTTAGATGAAATGGAGGTTGATGGCTGCTCGCCGAATGTGGTAACTTTTAATACTTTAATTCATGGTCTCTGTAGAAAGGGTGACATAGCCCGGGCCCTGAAGTTAGTAGACAGTATGGTGCTTAAAGGTTGTTCGCCGAATGAGGTGACTTACAATACTCTGATTGATGGCCTGTGTAAACAGGGCAAAGTGAATACAGCTGTTAAGGTCTTGCATAAAATGCTGGAAAATAAGTGTGTTCCGAATGCGATCACATATAGCACGCTGATAAACGGTCTCTGCAAGCGTGGCAAGGTCGATGATGCAACAAGAATATTGTCTGGAATGTTGGAGAGAGGTTGCAGTCCGAATGTTTTTACGTATTCCACTTTAATGCATGGACTCTGCAAGGAGGGCAAGGTGCAAGAAGCGATTAAACTGTGGCACGAAATGAGAGGTAAGAGCTGTGAACCGAATGTCGTTGCCTATAGCACTCTGATTGATGGTCTTTGCAAGGATGGGGATATTGAGAAAGCAAAAGAACAGCTTAAGGAAATGTCCGATAAGGGATTTGTTCCGAATGTTGTCACATACAGCTCCTTGATAGATGGCCTCTGCAAGACTGGACATGTACTTGAAGCAACAACTGTCTGGCACGAGATGATAGATAAGGGGTGTGTTCCAAATGCTGTCAGCTACAGTATATTGATCCATGGACTTTGTGAGGATGGGAATATAGAAAAGGCCACTAAAATATGGCAGCATATGCTGGACACAGGTTGCAGTCCAGATGTTGTGACCTACAGTGCATTGATCAGTGGTTTCTGCAAGGTGGGCAGGTTGGATGAAGCAGCTAAGATGCTTGACGAGATGTTGTACAAAGGTTGCCAACCTGATGTTGTCACCTATAATACATTAATCAATGGTTTTTGCAAACAAGGCAACATATATCGTGCCATGGACCTCCTAGATGAGATGCTGCACCTCAACTGTGATCCAGATGTTGTTACCTGCAATATTCTTATGAGTGGGTTGTGCAAGAATGGGAAGCTAGAAAATGCTGGACAGATTTTTGAGGAATTAGTCATTCGTCTTGCCAAGAAAGGAAGAATGCATGGTGCTTTGACTGTTTTGGAAGTAATGTTACAGAAGGGCTTTCCTCCTGATACTTATACTTGGATAATTGCAGTCAAAGGTGCCTGTAAAATTAGAAAGGTACATAAAACAATTGATGATTGTTGGACGAGGATCCGTGGCTGATCTAAAGGAGGTTCAGTTCATGTGTTAACACAAAGGTAAAGATGCCTTCAATTAACATGAAAGAATGGTACGCAATTAGACTGAATGCTCAGCACCTAAGCTTTCCATGTTGTTTGACTTGAGTCATTGCAATGCCTCTCTTCAGATTAAATAGAAGCGTACACAATTCAACGTTGGTGGGTAATTAAAGAACTGCAGTGATTGGTGCTTTAGATCTGCTTATATGTTAAAAAAGTTGATTGTTTGGATGTTTGCTGTTTTCTATTTTTTTTGAATAAAATGCTTTCTTTAACTATTAAGAGAAACTTGGTATGTACACACAGGGCATTTTATAATAAAAAAGTGGGCTGCTTAAGCAGCTATGACAAGCTGTTTGTTTGGTTGGACATCATAATCAAAAGTTAAAACTGCCCTAGATCATAAGTACTAAATTGCCACTTGTAAGTAATTGCATACCACCATAGCTGAAAAATGCACACCAACAAATGAGAAGGAGAACCATTCGAATGACTTACTACATTTCTTCAAAAGATATCTTTTATCTGAGTACACAGAAAGAATGACTTTTCATATTGCATGATTGGAAATAATAAAGTGACTAAGCTAAATTAAAGTCATATTACGTTGACTTTAATCCAAAGTGTACTTTCCAACTTAACATCGAAAGTACTAGAGATGACCATTACATATATACTTTAATACCCTCCCTAAATGGTCATCTCGCACAACTGCTTGTCACAAAATAGAGCCAACTTATTTGAATTTTGGACCAAGCAGGTTGTAGAAACTGTACAACTTGCCTCTGAACAGTGCAACCACTCAGCAACATAGTTGGTTCTTCATTTCCCATTCTGCTGTCTTCTATATGTTATGCACCACATACCTCTCTTTAATGCTGCCACAGCACAAGAAATAAAGCTGACTTTAGAACATGTATTCTATATGGTTGAAACTTGATAGTCATTAACAATCTGATCATCCACCGACTTAGCTGGACTGGAGTCAATTATGGATGAAAATTCAGCCTGGCTATCATCGATGCAAAATCTGATTTTTCCTCCAATAAATGCACTTTTTCTACACCTAGGTAGTGTAACATATGAATGCTGAAAAACCATGCCTTCTGAGCCTGCCATGATGTAAAGAGCCCAACTTGTCCACTATACCACTAGCTGAACTTCACCTTTCTTTACATTCATTTTGGAATTTCACCAGTCAAACTGGATTCCCATGGCTGGCAATATTATGTCTTACTTCGTTGTAGATACAATTTTACCTGCATTCTCCTTGAAGACTTTGTCCATTCATCATTTTTAGCAACACAATGAGCTGACGAGTTTACTACAATAATAAATAAACAAAAGTAAATATGCTCCTGCTGCTTACCTTTCCTCATAGGGCTCCCACTTTTCCAATCCTCTCTCGATTGAGGAAGCTCCTCCAACCACACATCTTCCAAAGCGCCGTAATAGCACTTTGGTTTCCCTTTTTCAGTTCTCCACTCTAAATCAATGTTGTCTACCGCTTGATTTAGTGTTGTTATTCAGTCTCTTGATCAACATGTGCAGCTTGCATATCTTCTACCCTTGATGATTCCCCTCCCCCCTGCAACTTTTTACTCCCCTCTAAATCAATGCTGTCTATCGCTTGATTTAGTGTTATTCAGCCTCTTGATCAACATGTGCAGCTTGCATATCTCCCCTCTCCCCTCAACTGTTTACCTTGCATCATGGCTGATTTGTCAGCTTCAAACCAGCTACTATCATTAGATATCAGATCTGTTTTGGATGGAAATTCCTGAACTTTCATCAATAATCACATCTGTACTGATTTTTACTTTGTTAGTAGTGATTCAACAATCTATAAGCCTTAGATTGTTTGCGATAATAAACATCAATTTTCTGCATTTTACATTTCACTTTGACCTCTTCTCAGTTGGCATTAACACAGAAGCTATGGAACCAAAGTTTTTAAATGACTAACCTGTGGTTTTCTCACAGATCAAGCCTCCTTTGTTGTGATGTCCCGTATTGCCTTTGTAGGACTTCTATTCAGTAGGTACACAACAGTTTGTATTGCTTCTCCCCCATATTTGTTTGGTACCACCCTATACTGCAACATGCATCTTGCCATCTCAACAATTGTTCTATTCTACTTCTCCATAACCCCATTTTGTTGTCGTGTATATGGGGCAGAAAATTATCGTTTAATACCTTCCTCCTTACAAAAATTAGCAAATTCATTCGAACAGAATTTGCTTCTATTGTTAGATCAGAGGACCTTTATATTGGTGTTGTTTAGTTTTATGCGGGAATTCTTTTAGTGCAGAATCTGTTCACCATGGTTTAGCAAAATCTAACATGGTATCAGAGTGCATGTATTGAAATCTTCCAGATTTTGTGTATGGAGAGGCACATTGTTTGGAGTAGAGAGTTGTTGGAGGGTTTTAGTGGGTAGTATGTCCAAGCTTTAGTGACTGAAGTAGATCCGTGTCAGTGATTGGCATGTGGACCTGAGAATGGTTGTGGAGTGTGAAACCCTATTTGATCCAGTGAGTGGAGATCAAAGCTTGTTCAGTGGAGCTGCGGTAATGGCCATTCCTAGTATGAAAGAATCACCTTTTGGTGGGTGCCTCTAACTTTGTGCCATGGAAGTTGAGATTGCAGACCTCCTGGAAATGGTGGACTTATGGTACTTTGTGGAGAAGGTGGTTGTACCACCTACAGATCCCAAAGATCTGGCGAACACAACAAGAAGGTATTGAGTACGAAGCGAATCCTGTTGGATTCAGTGAAGGATCATCTGATTCCTCATATTTCCGGGAAAAAGACTACTAAAGACACGTTTGATGCTTTGGGATCCTTGTACTAGAGTGTAAACGTATCCAAGAAGATGCTCTTGAAGGACAAGCTCACCACTACTCGCATGAGCGAAACAGATACAATAATAAGCTATCTCATGAAGATAGCAGAGTGGAATGAACTAAGTTCATTTACCGAGGAATATCCAACAAAAGGACAATAGGTTGAAATCGATATAGGACAGATAATATGTAAAACAAATTAGATATGATTGAATGTTGATACAATGCCATGTGATGCTATACTTATACGCATTGACTGTTGATGTTTTTGTAGCAGTGGGAGGTATTCCCACATTGGCCTTGGTGTCGGGCATGTGGGAATCTTTGTTGGCACTCACATTACTATTTTTTTTTGGTGAAAACTCCTTGTATATTGAGCTGGGTCTTGGTTGGTGCTTCACACCCACATCGAGGAATAAACAATTCTAATTTAATGTTGAGTTTAGTGAAGGGCTCCTTAAAGTAAGTGAAGGGCTTCTAAACTCACTTTAGACTCCTATAAAAGGAGAGATAATGTGAGGAGACACTTGACATCTCATTGTGACATTATGTAATATGGAGTTGGCATAAGTGAGTGAGCACTTGTGTCAAGGAGATTGGGGGGCAAAATTTCAGCAAGGAAATTCTTCACTTTGGCAAATCTGGCCTAGGGTTTTTGGACATTCAGTTTTTTTTATTTTTCTGTCAAGAGAGGACAGCTGCACGTGTGGTACGGACAGTTCGTATGACTGGCGCCAACAGTCCGTACGACTGATGTCAACATTATGTACAGTCTGTATGACCGACGTCAGCAAGTCGTACAATTGACGTCAACAAACCGCACAAGTTTTATCCAGCTAGGGTTTGTACCAGGTTTGCAAGGTGGAAGATTTTCAGGATTTCGCTCAATTTGTAAATTTGTCGAGAGGACTGTTTTGTCCTAAAAAATTCTCAATCAGAAATTTTACAGAACATAAATTTTTGTGTCTTATTTGTATGGATGATTTCTCTCGGATCTTTATGTTTCTGCTGTAATTTTCTGTCATAATTTCAGTGTAAAATTATTCAGTGATAACAACACTAGTTTACTGTTTGAGGTCACTTGGAAGTAATTTTCAGATCTGAAATTGAGTGCATTTAATCACCTGAAAATTGAGTGCATTTAATCACCTGAAAATTGACATTGACTAGTCAGAATGGTTGATGGGTCATGTTATCCCCTACCTTAGGGATAACTAAGGAGATCATGTCTCGAGGCCCACAAGTCCTAGACATGGAGTGTGGAGAGCTGGATGACTTGAGCATGGCCCCAGAGGGCCCCTCTTTTCTTCAGTGCAACCCATTTATCAGCAGCAATAGTATCCATCCCACCAGCCTGGTCCTGAAGTAGCAGTAAGTCTTTCTCCATAAGGTAATGAGTCTGGGTATCATGGNATAAATTTTTGTGTCTTATTTGTATGGATGATTTCTCTCGGATCTTTATGTTTCTGCTGTAATTTTCTGTCATAATTTCAGTGTAAAATTATTTAGTGATAACAACACTAGTTTACTGTTTGAGGTCACTTGGAAGTAATTTTCAGATCTGAAATTGAGTGCATTTAATCATCTGAAAATTGAGTGCATTTAATCACCTGAAAATTGACATTGACTAGTCAGAATGGTTGATGGGTCATGTTATCCCCTACCTTAGGGATAACTAAGGAGATCATGTCTCGAGGCCCACAGGTCCTAGACATGGAGTGTCGAGAGCTGGATGACTTGAGCATGGCCCTGGAGGGCCCCTCTTTTCTTCAGTGCAACCCATTTATCAGCAGCAATAGTATCCATCCTACCAGCCTGGTCCTGAAGTAGCAGTAAGTCTTTCTCCATAAGGTAATGAGTCTGGGTATCATGGTACGTGTCACTCTGATTCTTGAAGCACTTGAATATGTTGCATTGAATTATCCTTCATTTGATAACGTTTGCTTGGAAATTATGCTCTTTAACTTGTTCATACCTGGAAGGGTGACATGGTGCCCTAGTAAGTTGATCTCCCTTTAGGATGGGTTACCACTGGGTGGGTCTGTGAAAGGTCATTGTCCGTTCCCTCCATACTTACCACTTTCCATCTTTATTCCTCTCATCTCCCCCTACCTTTGTTCAGGTATTGGGATTGGCCACACTAGGAAGGGTTGTACCTTGCCTTGTGGGAAGAAGGGGCTAAAGGTCCAGAGGGTAAAAGTAGCTGACAAGAGTTAAAAGATTTTAAAACCTTTGAGATGCTTCGCCCATGGATTCCCGAGAAAACAGTAAAAAGATTCTCAATAAGAAAAGGGAACCCATAAGATAAATAAACACTCAGCGTACTAGTTGGTGGATAGGAGGTCTCATCACGAGCCAACCTATTATGACAATGGGCATGTAGTGGTATGACACTACCACCTAGTCACCAAACCAGGGTAGTGGCTCTTGGTGGCATAGCCAAGAGAAAGGGGGTCTCATCACGAGCCAGCCTTCTCATCTCCGTGAAATGTTTGTGGATAACACTGTCACCTCTGGTCACCAAGCCAGGATAGTGTCCCTCAACTCTTCCCTTGAAGCACAAAAACAAAAGATCAAAAGATAATAAAGCTAAGAATAAAAGGCAGTAAGTGGGCTAGGAACAATGGCATCTATGATAAGGTGCAACTCGCCCTCTACAAAGGCACCCACTGGTAAGACTTACATTTTCCCGTTATCACTGCACCCTATGCCCAAACATTTACCCCATGCCACCTCATACACTTACATGACTTGGATTGGCTCCCACCTGGGAAACATCCCAAACTTAAGGAGGATTAGCCCAATAGGACACCTTGATACCTTCTCCAAACTTGACTTGTCAAATTGCATAACGCCTTTGAGCAATAGGACACCCTGAGACCTTCTCCAAACTTGACTTGTCAAATTGCATAATGTCTTTGAGCATTTGTCTGGATAAAGGGGGGGTTGATGCACATGTTTGGGTAATTTAATTATTGGATGTGATTTACATGTTATGATCCCTGTGACTTATGAACCCCTGGAGGGCGTACTTGTTGTTGCTGCAGGACCTCGCCTGGTGGACAGGTACACATGAGGGAATGATTAGCTCGGACCTTCATGGGGCTGAAAGCCTAGAGATGGATGTTGTAACCCCATCTAGGGGCAAGAAGACATCAAAGCTTTGCACCAGGAAGAAAGAAGGACGTCACCTTTGGAGGCACCATGACAGACCTAGACCCAGGGGGATCTTGCTCTTCCACATAGACATTGGCCCTAGAAGGCCCATGACATCATCATCATAACCTTGGACGTTATCCAGAGCTAGTGTTTCTGTTTTGAAAGCATTTATGAGCCTAGTGGCACGTGTGGGCCTTTGGAGGCCAAGTGCCCTACCTTTTAGGCCCAACGTTCCACCTAAGGGACTCAACGTCACCCTAGAAGGGCATGACGTCACCCTTGGAAGTGTTTTTAGATGCTAATTAAATTTATTTGTAAATTGGCCAGGTTGGCCTTTATTTGACCTGAAATTAATTAAAGGTCACTAGTTTTTTATAAATAAACATAAAGTACATTCATTTTTACATTACAACTCCTCACACAAGAGGAGAGGTCTAAAATTTGCACCCTAGAAGGGCTATTGGCTGAAATTGTGAGGTGCACTCTTGTATAAGGCTAATGTTTTGCAAGTTGGATCAATATTGGAAGCTTTTATGGTGATTTTGCATGGTATTTCATGATTATTCTTGGTGCAAGTAGGTAAAATCTGCATTTTTTGTCATCTATTGAATGGTTTATGTATGGTTTATTTGCTCATACAAGATTATGAAATTGCATGATATGCTTAATGCTTGAAGTAAGGAACTTAAATTGCTACTTTCTTACTTTCTATTTGCCAAGCTTTTCATTGAATTGATCTAGTAACTAGTAAAACCTAGAGCCCTAGTTTCTTAGCACTCTAAGGTTCTGACCTAGTTATCTTTGCCTAAGTTCTTATCCCATAAGAAGCCTAATGAGAGCAAGGTGCTAGGGCCTAGAATTGCCTACACCCTAGTATCTTGTTTTCTTGAGGAAAATGCATAGGGGGACTTAAGTTACTACTTCTACTATGCATTCCTCTTGGACTTTTGTGCACTATCAAAATTGATTTGCAGTCTTAGAAGAAGCTGTCCACTTGACTCCATAAGCCCTAGAAGGCATTAGTTTTAGCCTCTCTCTTATTGAAGGATTGATTAAACACTCAAACTCACTTCCTTGAAGCTTTTGCTTACTTCTACTAACTTTTAACTAGACTAATTCACTAGCTAACTTGCTGCTGTTGCAAATCACTGCTACAACCATACTAACCTACATTAATTTGCTGCATACACCTACATAACTTGCATCTAACCCACTCAGAAATTGATTGTGACAATTACCAAACAATCTACTTGATAAATGCTAAGTTTACATGGTGTTTTTTTGCAATTCTGAGCACTAATACTTGCTGCTGTTACAAAAGATTGCTATAGCTATCTAACTGCAGCAAAATCTCTGCAAAACTGACATTAAATGTTAGCTAGACATTGCTAAGATTGCTTGTGACAATTGATTATCATTCTGCCTAGTTAAAGCTACCTTTTCATTGTCTTTTCAAGCAATTCCAAGGTATATTTTTGCAGCTGTTATAAAATACTTATTGCTGTTATATACTTTCATATTGCTGCAATTTTATATCAACTAGCTTATATTTCAAAGGTTCATGGTCTTATGAAGCACTTACATCATTTTTGTACTTGAAAATTGCCATATTTTTCCTTTGTTGTCTTGTTCTGGGCAGGTAAACTTCATCTTCACTTTGCTTCATCTCTTAAAGACCTAAAGAACCTTTTGACTTAAGTGACCGGTGAGAGGGGGGTATTCTTGCATCCTTGCCTTAGTTTCATCAGCCCTTTAGGTCACTGGGGACGTCTCCCTTGGGGTAACTTTGATATACTCCTAAACAGAAAGGGGTTTCCTATTAAGGTGACAGTAATAGGTCACCCCCTGTTACGCCAATCTTGGCCTACTTGCCTAGGGCTTTGGGCAAGTACAAATTGTGCAATAACAGGTCATGTCCCTTAGTTAGGATGTGTCGCATTATTTATTGATGTTTATATATTTATGTTCATTACATTGCCTATCCCTTCAAATATGCTTTGTCCTCAAAGCATTTTATAGAAAAGATTATGTCTTTTCTTTGGCTTGTAATGCCTTCTCATGATTCTCTATTATTTGAGTTAGAAAAGTAGGTGTGCTCTTTTTACCATAGACAATATAACAATATTGTCACCCAACCATAGGCACAAAGGCCACCCCCGAGCACCTTAACCTTGACAGAGAGAATAATTCCGGAAGCAAACCCTAGAACCAATAGCCAATCAATCAAGGTATCGTACCTCTCTCCAGAGCTAGCGTACCAAACAGAAAGTCCAAACCATAACCAAGAGAAATTCCAAGCCAAAACTGAAATTGCCAGTTGCGACAGCTGCAACTGCAACTCCTCTCCAAACTTGCGCACTACTGGTCTTATGCAGTTGTGAAGGGAAGAGTGACAAATGAGCTCTAGCGCCCTCTTATTTATAGTCCTCCAAGTGACCTAACTGGGTCGACTTCTACTCCTGGAGGCTAATAACTTATTATTACACTTTCTCTTGAGCCAACTTGTTTTCTAGGGTTCTTATCCAACCATTTAGGGTTTCTCTAGCTTCCCGGAATTTTCTAGTCTCGTCAAAGGTTACACGTGGGGGTTAATACCTTCCGCAACTACCATAATATCAACACTCCCTCCTAGCTAGGGAGGTATTAAAGGCATTG
>JASDQU010196882.1:0-11626 GCA_032191745.1 Picea mariana | reverse complement strand
CAGGAATTGTTTTGATGATAAACCGATGTCTACTCAGCTTGATGCACATTTGTGTTGGTTCATCTAGATCGAGCGGAACAAGGATTTATTTGAAGACTCCAACCCATCGATTCAGAACGTGTTTTACAAATCACGGGCTCTCCAAAATAATATAACTGCTCCTGTGAAGGATAGATCCCTAAGAGTTTTCTTATTACCTCAACAAAATTATGATTCCTTTTCTTGGTTCAATGGGGTTGCTCAGCTCAATGGTGATGCATGTGGGGCAGGTGGCATTATAAAATCCCAAGATTCCACAGTCATTAAATGGTTATTCAACTATGGCAGTGGATCAAACACAAGAGCATAAATTTTAGGTGTTTGGCCCTCTCTTGTTATTGTTGATCTTATGTCTATTCACCATCTCTAGGTAATGGGGGATTCCAAAGTGATTATTGACTGGATGTTCAATAAGATAAGACTCCAGGTGAGTGCGCTTGAAGGTTGTAAAAGCAGAATCAAAGATCTAATCAAGCAATTCCAGACTATTAGCTTTCATCATATATACAGGAACTTCAACTCAGAAGATGATGTGCTCTCTAAGCAATCTCTTGGGGAACCAGAAGGCCATATTTCCTATGTTCACTGGTTTAAGGGGGTTGAAGGCCCTAGGGAGTTTTTCAAAATACATTAGCTTCTCTGCCCTTTGAGGCTTTTCTGTCTTTGGAGACTTTTGTTAGTATCTTTTTTTATTTTGAATGTGATCCTCTGAGGCATGTATTTGCCTGGTTTTGATGTCGTGATCTATTTTGATGGAAAGTTTTTTTGGGGATTGTATCTTGGTTGAAGGGGCGGTTTCTAGCTCTTGTAATGATCCTTGCAGTGTACTTGAAAGATGTAAAAAAATTATATGACTAATATAATTGAGCTAATTTTCTACTGGAAAAAAAAAATGTAACTATAATTTTGTTCATTAAACCAAATATTGATAGTCTCATTCATGGATGTATTAAGAGATGAGATAGATGTGACACTAGTATGCAAATATTGTAGTTTAATAGTTTTGTTTATTTTGGGAATGCATCATACGGAAAACAAATTATTGAATTGAACATGATATTCTACTTAGAGAGTTGTATATGTTGTCCAATTTGCTCAAATGTTAGTTATTCTTTTCAACCAGAGAAATTGTTTGATGATTTGGAATGAGGTCAGTTATTATATATATATATATATATATATATATATATATATATATATATATATAATAGAGGGAGAATTGTTTTGTTTCTTGGGTTATTTTTTAAAGTTGATATGTGTCACATCAACATTACCTATGTGACAACATTTATTTCATACTAAGTTGTAGAGTACCTATGGACATAATAATGCTTGGGCACCATGCATTTATTTTCCATCATAATTTATAAAATAAATTCAATAAATGATTAAAAAACTATTTTGCTGATTTATTTTCCCTATAATTAGTTTGGTAACATTTGGATGATTATGTTATACACACAAGAAGGTGGTGAAGTTTAATGCTATAGCATTAACTCTAAATTTTTGTGTTTTATTGATCTTTTCATCACAAATTGTGCCATATTAATATTAGTGCCTAGGTTTCTATAGTTTTTAGTGTTAGAATTTTGGTATGCTCGTTTAACCATAGACAATATCATTATATTGTCACCCAACCAGATGCACAAGGCCACCCCAAGCATCCTAACCTTAGAATAATTACGACAAGCCTAGTCCATAACCAATAGATATACCCTAGCTTCTAACTGCAACAACAACTCAAGGCAAGTAGAGCACTCCTTCTCCAAGGGTAGAACACAAGAGAGAGAGATTCTCCATATCCACATAAAAAGGTACCATACACAACTGCAACTGCATTACACTCTCAGAATTACGCCATAAGAATATCACCAAGAGTATCACCAAGAATATCACTAAGAGTTTCACCAAGAACCACAAAAGAATCACCAAGAGAATCACCAAGATAGCGCTATAGAGAGACCAAGACCCAAGAGATGATCATACACCCTTATTCCTCCTTATAGTTGCAGTTACAGCTCCAACTGCAACTCTCCACAAGACTTGCGCACTTTTTGGATCACCAAATGAGTTAAACCGTCCTCTATTTATATTAATTTGTCCAGTGGTTTTTCTAGCTGGGCCGACTTGACTTTCTGGTAATTATATTTTTTGTTTATCTTTTTCCTGTGGATCTGACTTGTATTTTTGGAAGATAATAATATAATATTATTATTCCGCTAGGTTGACTTGTCTTCTAGGGTTTCCACACATATGTTTAATGGTTCGTTTACTTCCAGAATATTCTATTCTAAGTCAAAGGTTACACATGGAGGTTAATACCTCCCATAGCTACCAAAACATCAACACTCCCTCTTAGCTAGGGAGGTATTAACTAAGATGTTCTTCATGTAGTGGTCTCAAACACATCCATCCATCTCACATGGCATGGGAAATACTCACACTGTCTTGCAGACCAGTCTACAGGTAGCATTACCATATCCACACAAGATATCCATAGTGCAATGTGACTTCACCCCATGAATACAAGGTCTATGGGTAGCTCTCAATAGCTACAACATGTCCCTAGGACATTCACTACCCTACAATGCATCAATACCTGATCATGTGCACCCTTGGTCTTAGTGCCAACCCTTTTTCATGATGGATGAGATCCACCTATCTCAGTGCCAACCCTTTTTTTTGTGTTGGATGAGATCCACCAGACTCAGTGTCATCCTGTTTTCATGTTGGATGAGACCCACCAGACTCAGTTCCAAATCCTTTTCATGTTGAATGATATTTTTCCATTAGTTCTCAGTGCCATCCCTTTTTCATGCTCGATGAGAACACTCCCTCTAAAGAGGGACTACGCCAATCTTGTCCATGAAGTAATCGAACTTCATCCTTGATACTAGATTGGTGAATAGGTTTGCAACCTGTTCCTCATTAGTCACGAACCGGAGCCTCACTACTCCCTTCTACACCATATCCATGATATAGTAGTATATGATCTCGATATGTTGCGACTGGTCATGGAACACCGGGTTCTCCAACAAATTCATGCAACTCTAGTTGTCACACCAAATGCAATTCGCCTCCAATACTAGGCCAAATAACCTAGAAAACATCTTTTGAAGCCACATTGTTGCACATGCTGCCACATACTCAGCTTCAGTTGTACTGAGCACCACACATGACTGCTTCATGCATCTGGTGGAGCCTCATGCTCCTTACTATAGTACCCAACTCCCTCTCGAGCACTGCATATCAACTGGATCTTCAATCTTATGAATTCATCACTTGTCCTCTAGAAGAAGTCTCACCATCCTCTTCTTGTAGGTCTTACCTACAAGCCAAATTCAGTCCAATAGTCAACAACATTCCATAATCATGAAATTAATCAAGTCATAAAACAATAACAATTTCTTAATTATAATGACAAGGTACTCATAGTCATGCAACCACACATAAGGTTTTATTGTCTTTGACCACACTTTTTCTCAACACTCATCCACATACTAATACATGTGGAAACTATCTAGATGCCTTCCATCTCTACCAGAACATACTAGAAGGAGCATGCTATGTTAGTAAAGAGGTTTCATCCTAGAAAATCTCCATCATGAGATATTGTACAACACTATAGGCTACATACTTATAACATCACATGCCAAACAAGAGCCCGTTTTTTAAAAGAAAATTGATTCACATCGTAAATAAAACATATGACAATGAATCAATCATAGTAAAGGATATAGAGTTCTCCCTCTTAATATCATCTATCTGGTATGATCTTGTCTTGAAGATGTATTTCTCCTAGAGACTTCCTGTCTCTAATCATCACATCATTCACAATTACGTCAAAAGGTATTTATGTCTACTTCATTGTATGGGACAACTGGATCCCTCTGAGCCTTGACTCCTTCTAAGTTGGTACTTGGTGGGGTTGCCTACCTCACCAATGGTGGAGCCATCTACTCCTCATGATCAATCTCCATATGAGATACTTTGTATCTCGAAAAAGCACCCTCCTTTGTATTCTTCTTCTTTGGTACATGGATGTATACGGTCGTGTATACAAATTCTTATCTGGATAGTCTTATCCATGTCTCAAACTAGAGACCATCTAAAATTTTGTCTCCTGTAACCGTCACTATAGCTTCCCTCAGATTTATCACCTATGACATGTCTGAAACAAGGACAACTGATCCAGATTTAGGAGCGGAATAAACTGATTAATAGACTGAATACAATAAATACATAGATATGAAGAACAACACAGATATCCAGTGAACAATATCTTCTATTGAATAAATGAAATAGGTTGAAACTATAAAACTGCAGAACTAAAACACTTGCTCAAATGGTGGTAGTTATCTTTGAGAAGAGATGTGGCTGCTACGTGCATCCATTTGAGAAGAATGATTACAATGACACTCTAGAGGCCTTTTTGATATTACTCATGAATGAAAAAACCATATACATCTAGAAACCTAACCCTAGGAGGTGAAACACCAAAATTCATGTGGGTACCTATGGGTAAGTTGGTACCTCAACTTATGGGGGTCATAGCTTTTGCATACAACCTCCATTTTAGGCGTGTGATAGCCTATTGGAAAGGTATTTTTAGAGAAATACACATTACGCTATCAAACTCCAACTTCACCTATAGTTTGACTATGACGAGCCAAAAAAAAATTGTATAGGGCTCCAAAACGGCCCTGGAAGTACAACAAGATGTGTTGACATGAAAAAATACAAAATAATCCAGTTGGATTAGGTGAGAGGCCACCAGTATCCACCTGGAATATGTGTAGGGATTCAAACAACCCCAAAAGTGTAGAACCCACAATTACAAAGAAGTACATAATAACGTGTTCAACTAAAAATGAACAAGAGGAGCCAGTTGGAATACGTGGGTGGCCACCAATATCCACTTGGATCAATCCTCCCCCATTAGGAAGAAATGGTCTCCATTGCATTGAGTTCCCCCATCATATGAGGAAACTTCTGCTAGATTTGGCCCCCGATAAAGATGGATCCTTTGCTGGTGAGTTCCCTTGACCTGTGCGTCCACTATCTAATCAGTGGATGCTTGTTCCATGTAGTCAGGGTTGAGATCTATTGGCATCAACTGTTTTGCAATCTATGAGGTGTCCAATAATGGTGGAAAATATGGCCGAAGGAGGTCCACATTGAACACTGGGTGCAGGCCAAGGAAGGGTTGAGTGTTGAGCTCAAAAGCATTGCTACCCACAACCTTGGTGATAGGGTAAGGCCCATAACGAAGTGGGTGAAGCTTCTGATGGGGCCCTGTTAGACACTCCTTCTGCAAATGTAACTAGACTTTGTCTCCAACCTGAAACTAGTGTGGTACCCTGTGTTACTAGTGCGGTACCCTGTGTTGATCATGGCGTTGCTTGTACTTAGCATTGGATTTCTGCAAAATCTCCTAGACCTATTGGAAGATGTGCTAAATCCGCTCAATGAATCTGGTGGCTTTGTCGGTCTCAGACTAAACAAGGGAAGATTCTGTCTGTGTGGTAACAAGAGGTAGTGCAACATCAATGGGACCCAATGGTTGGAATCCCAACCCCTCCTGAAATGGGCTATGGCCGGTGGAGCTATGGAGAGCCCTGTTGTAATTGTGTTGAACATAGGGGAGACTCTCATCCCATGTATGTGGATGTTTAGAGTTGTACATGCACAAGATGTGCACAATCATCTGATTGACGACCTTTGTTTGGTTGTCTGTTTGGGGATGGAAATTAGTGGATTTAGTGAGATTGGTGTCCAACACTGACCATAGATTCGACCAAAATGTGTTGAGGAACCTATTGTCCTAGTTGGAGATGATGGTCTGTGGTATCCCAAAATGGACCCACACTCGTTCGAAGAAGAGCTTGGCAGTATATTCTGCTGTGATATTCTTCTTGCAGGCTGTGAGGATGGCCATCTTCAAAAACCGATCAACGACCACAAATACACAGTCATTTCCTTCCTTGGTGGATGGAAGGCCAGACATGTAATCCATTGAGATGGATTCCAAAGGATTCTCGGGAGTAGGAAGAGGGGTTTATAAGCCTTGCTTCTTGATGGCTAGCTTGGCAATGGAACAGGTAGTGAAAGATATGATATACTTGATGACGTCCTGTCGAAGTTTTGGCTAATAAAAATGTTTCTGAAGAACGACCACAGTTTTATCCACGCCAAAATGTCCTGCCATGTGATTGTAGTGGGCTTCCCAAATCATCTTTGCACGCTCTCTTGTAGGAATACAGAGATGGCCCAGATGGCATAATAGTCCATCCTGGATGTGAAAATCGGTGACAGTCGCACATGTACCCAAGAGCTGATAGGTGGTGGAAAATTATGGATCTTGCTGATAAAGTTGGGGCCACTAAGATGCCTCATGTCCACAGGAATGGATCACAGTGGTGAGTGAAGCCACATGAGGTCGACTGAGGTAGTCACTGACACGATTGGATATCCATGTCTTATATTTGATGTTGAGATGGAATTGTTGCATGTAGGTGGACCACTTATGATGGCGGTTGTTCTGTAATTTCCCCTATGTCTGTATTAACTGCAGAGGTTTGTGATTAGTGTGGATGATAATCTCCTTTCCTAGAATGTAATGTTTCCATTGACGACAGGCTTGTACAATGGAATACATTTCCTTGTCATAGGTGGGGTATTTCCAGACATTATCTAAGAGTGTCTCACTATGGTATGCCATTGAATGACTGTGTTGAGTGAATACTGCACCTACAACATAGTCAGATGCATCAATATCAATATCAAACGGTTGTTGCAAATTGGGCAAGGAGAGTACTGGAGTTGAGAACAAGCGATGTTTCAGATCATCGAATGCTCGTTGTTGTTCCTTCCCCCACACAAAAGTTTCCCTGCCACCACCCTTGGTCACCTGACTGAGGGACCATGCAATATGGGAGTATCCCAACATGAACCGTCGATAGAAGTTTACCAGTCCCAAGAAGCTCCGAAGCTCGGTTAGTGTGGTTGGGGCTGGCCAATCATGGATGACTTGGATCTTAGCTGGATCAACATGTACGCCATGCTCATCAACAATGTATCCCAAGTATTGGACCTTGTTCATTCCAAAAGAGCATTTTTCCAAGTTGGCATATAGCTTGTGTTGCCATAGAGTGCTCAAAATCTGTTGAATATGTCGCATGTGATCCTCCCAAGTTCTGTTGAAGATGAGGATGTCATCCAAATATATCACCACAAAAGAGTTGGTGAAGGGTCTCAATACATCATCCATCAACCTCATGAAAGTGGATGGTGCATTTGTTAAGCCAAAGGGCATGAGCAACCACTCGAAGATANGAGTATTTTTCCAAGTTGGCATATAGCTTGTGTTGCCATAGAGTGCTCAAAATCTGTTGAATATGTCGCATGTGATCCTCCCAAGTTCTGTTGAAGATGAGGATGTCATCCAAATATACCACCACAAAAGAGTTGGTGAAGGGTCTCAATACATCATCCATCAACCTCATGAAAGTGGATGGTGCATTTGTTAAGCCAAAGGGCATGAGCAACCACTCGAAGATAACTTCTTTAGATTTGAAGGTTGTCTTCCATACATCAGTTGGTTCGATGGGAACCTGGTGGTAGCCAGACTTTAGGTCAATCTTGCTAAATAAATTTTCCCCCTTGCATTGGTCAAGAAGGTCATCAATCCTGGGAATTGGGTATCGGTTCTAAACTGTGATTTTTTTTAAGGCTCTGTAAACAATGTAGAGTTGCCAAGTCCCCTCCTTTTTCTGCACCAGTACAATCGGGCTTCTGCAATGGGAGGAGATGGATCTGATGTATTCCTTTTGAATAAGCTCTTAGATCTAACGCCTATTTTTATCATTTTCCATCGGTGAGTGACGATAGACTGGTCCATTAGGTAGAGGTGCACCAGGGGTCAGATCAATTGGATGCTTGACTTGGCAGTGCCTCGATACCCCGGTGGGTGAGGAGAGGTGTCTCTATATTCTTCCACGATCCCTTCCACATGCTTCTACTGCAAAGAGGGGCTTTGTGTAGAGGCTGTAGATGTGGTGGCGACCTTCTGCTTACTATGAGCATGGATCACAAAGAAGACAAACTTCCCGGTCTATGAAATGACCTTGTTGAGCAGAGATTAAAGAAATAGCGGTAGGCGAAGCTACCTCTGGTATCCTATACAATTGTCTACCCAAAGTAATAATAACACTGCGGGGTCTAGACTCATACACAACATGATGTTTCCAAAAATATGGTTGTCCTAAAAGAACATCAAAAACTTCAAGGGGAGAAATATCAAACAATACCTCATCTTTGAAAGGCTTGATGTCGTAGGGTAGATGAAACTGTTGGCTGCCACGAAGATCTCTTACTTAGCGAAGCCAACCAATGGTGTAGGGATGCAGGTGCAGTGTCATTGGCATGTCTAGCCACTTGATGAACTCTGTTGAAATTATGTTCTTCTAACTGCCGCTATCGACAAC
This sequence comes from Picea mariana, assembly GCA_032191745.1. Taxonomy (NCBI): domain Eukaryota; kingdom Viridiplantae; phylum Streptophyta; class Pinopsida; order Pinales; family Pinaceae; genus Picea; species Picea mariana. The sequence goes on along the minus strand of JASDQU010196882.1, from coordinate 3,101 downwards.
GAAATGAAGTGGAACCCCCTTTACCCACATCTGTGAGTAAAAGAGGTGTTTCCCTTCCTCTTGTTCTTCTGGTTCACTTGGCCGGACTTTGGTGATAACAACAGTAGCACTAGGTTCAACATCGATAATCTGCCAAGATTTGATTTAGAATCAAAATCGGCCTCGGACTCGGAAGCCTTCAGCTCGACCATGAGTGACTGCTTGAAGCGACATTCTTTAGTGTTGTGCCAAGGGTTTTTATGGTACTCACACCATTTTCCCGTGTCCTTTAGCTTCTCATTTCCCTTCTTGTGTTGTGACTTGGACTGGTTGTCCTGAGAGTGACCATCTTTGCTTTGTCCCTTGTTGTGTGGGTTGGGGCCTCCTTTTCCCTGCTTTGGCTGTGAGGAGTTTGCATATCCAAACTCTCACCTCTTTTTCTTAAATTTCTGCTCAATCTTGACAATGTATCTATAAGCCATACCCAATGAGGTGATGTCCAAAAACTCCATTTCTATTTGAATGTATTTATGCAAACAACCATGGTATTTGAGCACCAGATGTCGCTTAGAGTCTTCGATACCCAATTTGGTGTGTAGGGTATGGAAAATATTGGTGAAATCTGGTCCTGTCTGATCCCTTTCTTGATGTAGGGTGGTCCATCTGGTGTACTGGCCCTCGTAGCTTCCAACAAGGTAGTATTGTTCTTTAATGACATCCCAAAAAGAATCCCATGTAGGGGAAACCACAAATATTTCATATTCCCCTATGGCCCTTTGCTCAGAGTAAGTGTCCCACCAATCCTTAAAATGGGGGAGTGCAAAAGTAATCTTTTCCCTATTGGAAAAATTGTGGACCAAAAAATAACCTTCGAGCAGATTCAACCATTTATCTACAACTTCTGCATCTATCAATCCTTCAAATAATGGAATATCAAAATTTACCTGTACCTTGAAGGAGGTTGCATGGCTGCTTGATGAAGATGCTTCTCCTGTGGGTATCCGCTGAAGGATATATGCAAATTTGTCCATCATTTCGTTCCTTTGTCTCACAAGGGCTTCCTCGAGCAACATTTTAAAATGATCTCTTACTCCATCATATTTCTTTTCATCTCCCATGGGTTTTTTTCGAGCTCAGCATGACTGATCTTGTAACAACTCGATTGGTTCAAGTCCCAACTTCTTGTGCCCAGATCTTGTCAAGGACATGCACGAATAAAAATAAATGAAGAGTATACCGCTCTGATACCACTGATCTAGATTTAGGAGCTGAACAAACTAATTCACAAACTGAATACAATAGACACGGAGATATGAAGAACAACACATATATCCAGTGAACAATATCTTCTATTGAATAAATGAAATGGGCTAAAAGTGTAAAATTGTAGAACTAAAACACTTGCTCGAATGGTGGTAGCTATATTTGAGAAGAGATGTGGTTGCTACATGCATCCATCTAAGCAAAATGATTACAATGAGGCTCCAGAGGCCTTTTTGATATTATTCATGAATGCCAAAACCCTAGACATCCAAAAACCTAACCCTAGGAGGTGAAACGCCAAAATTCATGTGGGCCCCTATGGGTAAGTTGGTACCTCAACTTCCCAAAGTCGTAATGTTTGCATACGACCTTCGTTTTWGGCACGTGATAGCCMGTTGGAAAGGTATTTCAGAGAAATACACATAACACCGTCAAACACTGTCTCCATCTATAGTTTGATCGTGGYGAGYCAAAAAAACACTGTTTAGGGCTCCAAAACGACCCTGGAAGTACAACAAGATGTGTTGACATGAAAACATACAAAATAAGCCAATTGGATTAGGTGAGAGGCCACCAGTATCCACCTGGAAGATGTGTATGGATTCAGACAGCCCCAGAAGTGTAGAACCCACAATTACAAAGAAGTACAGAAGAACATCTTGAACTAAAAACGGACAAGAGGAGCCAATTGGAATAGGTGGGTGGCCACCAATATCCACCTGGATCAACAACAAAGGGGAAAACAACAAACAAGAATAATACTCTTATAATAATAAAAAAAAAAATGAGAACAATAAGCACAGTAGCTTCTTCACAGAGCTATTGCTTGTGACCTGCTTGGAACAAGATCCGAAAAAAAATAAAAAATAAATAAAATAAAATAAAAATAGGAACAACACTCTTCTAGTGTTGTGATAAATCATTCTTCCATGGTAACCTCCATGGAATTTATAAAATAACCAAGATGACCTGCCTCGAAGAAAAACAAGAAGTGTATCCTAGAGGAGATGTTAGTTCATCTTGCAAACAAGTACAATAAGCATTTATATCAATAGTACTTACACGCTGCCAAGTACTCATTGTATCTAGTAGTAATAGAACCTTTCAAGGACTGTTGTCACAACTAGCATTGTAGCAATTATCAAACTTGATATGTACAAATTGTAAACTTATTAATTTAATCAATCAAACCTATAACCTGGAGTCTTATCTTCAGGAACGAGTGTTGTTGATTTTCTTCCGAGTCTCCTTCACTCAAGATGACAAGTATTCTCTTCAACCTATCCCCTGTACTTAAGACAATATACTTTCTTGACAAAAAAATGAGTTAGAGAATATAATGCAAATAAACTCTAAAATCTCAACCTTAATCAATCTAATAATTTGACTAAAGCTAGTTTCTAACTTCAATTTTGACTAGAGATTAGTACGATAAGCATAACTTAAAAAACAAATGAAACCCAAATGTTCATATTGCCATAACAATGAGAGGCATATGAAAACAATCAAACATGGAGTGTGTTGTTCCTCTGAATGTGTTGGATCTGAGATCCCTCTAGATCTATGATTGTAAGAGATCCCTTCTCCTACAATCACACTCAAAATAGTGATACAACTTAAATATATATGAGTACATACCTTCGGCAGAATTGGCACGTAGTGGCACTATCCAGCATTGGCGGCGGGTAATGATGAACCTTAAAACTTCAAAGGTGCTCCAACTTTTAATCTAAAGGTAGCTGGAGATGTGCCAAAGATTAGTCCCAAAACTTTACAGAAACTTTCATTGCAACTTGTGTTGTCACTGCAACTGGTGATGCAACTGGCACTACAATTGGTACGAAGGAACTGGCATTGCA
>JASDQU010196881.1:6741-19582 GCA_032191745.1 Picea mariana | reverse complement strand
ATATATATATATATATATATATATATATATATATATATATATATATATATATATATATATAATTTGCAAACCGAATAGCATCCTGCAAATTGGAAGATGATTTACATTTTAACCACAAATAATATACTAATATATATTAATATGAATACTATTGGAATAAATATAAAAACTCTCTTGGCCAGTACTTAGCCAATTATCTGACCACCGGGTCCCGAGTTTATGGTATCCAACACTTATGTCCCATGTTCCGTCATATACATCTTGCAACCAAAGAACTTCCATGATCTATAGTTTATGCTTTTACTAGTGAGAACTCAGCAGGCGTTCGAAAAGATTGGCATTAATAAACGAACAATGGATTTTCTTCTGTGAGATACTTAGCCCTTTTCCTCTTTTCTTCTTCCCATCTATTATCATTTTCTGGTTATATAATTAATCACATTTCTAAGATCGCGGCCTCTAGGGTTTGTCGGGTTGACATATCTTCATCTCCATCTATATCCTCACATGACGAATCCGACCGAACGCTATTCATTTCCATACTTAGCCAATTTTATGGCCACGGTTGTCGGGTTGGCACTTTCAAACTCTGCTACTTCTTGCTCCGTGATATACATTTTTCACTCAAACGTTCGATGATCTACAATTCCACCTAGGACTCCTCAAACTCACAAGATGTCTCAAAGTACTTCGCGTCCTTCCTAATATACATTAATTATGGTCTTACTAGTGACAATTGAACACACTGGTACGAAACAGTTGGCATTCGGACCTCCACCATGTACAAATTGACTACTGGACTCCTACATCGTCTCGTCTTCCGTGTTACACATTATGCATTCAGATGTTGCAATCGATACAATTTGACCATCAGGGTCTAGCATCTTCTGGGGAGACCTTCTGACCCTATTTTGGATCCTTGCGTTGGCGGGTTCACGAAATCTCCAATTCCTGGTCACTGTTTCGTCTTCTGCCCATCGTTGTACTTATTTACAAATATGCAACACCAAATGCTTAATACTAAAATGCCATCATGCAACAACCTTAAAGATCGTCATTAATAAGAAAAAGTCTCGAGGACTAGCCATCCCTACATAACTTGTCCAAAAACATGCAAAGAAGATCTTCCTAGGTAATGGAAGAGCTATTACAAATTTCAATATAATAGCAAAAGCAAGTACGGGTCAGTGTTTCCCTATTCCATACTTGGAAACTTTTTTGATTGCGAGATCTCTGATTGACGGCCTCAAAATTGTGTTTCGAATCTTCTGCGACTTGCAAACAGTGCCCAGATTTCTGCGATATATAATTTGTCTGCTGGAATGCCCCGTCATATAATTTGCGAACCGTTCCTGGATTCGCAGATTGGCAGATGCTTATCTTTATCTATATCTTCACACCATTAGCCCGATTGACCGTGGTCCCTTTCAATAATTAGCCAATTATCTGACCACCAGGTCTCAGGTTTGCGGTATCCAACACTTCTGTCCCCTGTTCCGTCATATACATCTTGCACCCAAAGAACTTCTGTGATTTGCAATTTATGATTTTACTAGTAATAACTCACCATGGGTTCTAAAATATTGCCATTAATAAACAAACAATAGATGTTCTACTGTGAGATACTTAGCCCTTTTTCCCTTTTCTTCTTCCCCTCTATTATCGCTTTTTGGTTATATACTTAGTCACCTTTCTATGATCACTGGTTCCAATGTTGATGGGATGGCATATCTTCATCTCCATCTATATCCTCACATGACGAATCTGACCGACTGTTGTTCCTTTCCATACTTAGCCAATTTTATGGCTGCGGTTGTCGAGTTGGCGCTTTCAAACTCCGCTACTTCTTGTTCTGTGATATAATATTTCACTCAAAACTTCCGTGATCTACGATTCCACCGCGGACTCCTTGAGCTCGCAATCTTCACTCTACCAAGTGTCACAAATGTTTCAAAGTATCTATCCCTTCCTTCCATCTCCACTGACTTTGCGTCCTTCCTAACATACATTAATTATGGTCTTTCTAGTGACAATTGAACACACTGGTACGAAAAAATTGGCACCCAGATGTCTGCCATATACAAATTGATTGTTGGGTCGCTGTTCCTTTCCATACATAGCCAATTTTATGGCCGCGGTTGTCGGGTTGGCAATTTCAAACTCTGCTACTTCTTGTTTCGTGATATACATATTGCACTCAAAAATTTTGTGATCTATGATTCCACTACAGACTCCTCGAACTCACAATCTTCACTCTACCAATCCTCACAAATATTTCAAAGTATCTGCCACTGCCTTCCATCCCCACTGACTTCGCGTCCTTCCTAATATACATTAATTATGGTCTTACTAGTGACAACTGAGCACACTGGTACAAAAAAATTGGCACCTAGACGTCTGCCATATGCAAATTGACTGCTATGTCCGACATCGCCCCCTCTTGTGTGTTACCGATTATGGATTCAAATGTTCTGAATGATACAATTTGACCGTCGAGGCCTCACATCTTCTGGGGATACCTTGTCACCATATTTCAGATCCTCGTGTTGGGGGGTTCATGAAATCTCTAATTCCTAGACACTGTTTCATGTTCCGACCATCCTTATGCTTCTTTCCAAATATGCAACACCAAAGGTTTAATACTAAAATGCTATGATGCAACAAATGTAAATATCGTCATTAATATGCAAACGTCTCGAAGTCTAACCATCCCTACAGAACTTGTCCAGAAACATGCAAAGAAGATATTGCCAGGTAATGGAAAAACTATTACAAATTTCAATATATTAGCGAAAAAAGTCCGGCCCAACGTTTCCCTATTCAATACTTGGACACTTTTTCGATTGCGGGTTCTCAGATTGACGGCCTCAAAATTGTGTTTCGAATCTCCCACGACTTGCAAACAGTGCCCGAAGTTCCACGATATACAATTTTTCCGCTGGAATGCCTCATCACGAGCCCAGTCGTCCGTTGTTCATTTCAATACTTAGCCCCAGGTTGGTTGTATCTCCATAGAATTGTACATGTGTTATGTATCGATTTTTCCCTGCCCTTTCCCTGTTTCATACTTAGACATTTTTTCAATTGTGGGTTGTCAAACTGACAGGCTCAACATTGTGTTTCCAATGCTCCACGACAAACAAACAGTACCCGCAATTCCACAATATACAATTTGTCCATAGAAATGCATCATCATGCCCTCTTCCATGTTACATGTTTTGCGATCAACACTCTCGAGAAATACAATTTGACCCTTAGCGAAAACAAGTCTGGCCCAACGTTTCCCTATTCAATACTTGGACACTTTTTCGATTGCGGGTTCCCGGATTGACCTCCTAAAAATTGTGTTTCGAATCTCCCGCGACTTGCAAACAGTGCCCAGAGTTCCTCTATATACAATTTGTCCACTGGAATGCCCCTTCACAAACCTAGCCGTCCACCGTTCATTTCAATACTTAGCCCCAGGTTGGTTGTATCTCCATGGCATTGTACATGTGCTATGTATCGAGTCTGCCTTTCCCTTTCCCTGTTTCATACTTAGACATTTTTTCCATTGCGGGTTGCCAGACTGGCAGGCTTAGGATTGTGTTTCCAATGTTCCATGACTAGAAAATAGTACCCATAATTCCGCGATATACAATTTGTCTGCAGGAATGCATCATCATGCCCTCTTCCATGCTACATGTTATCTGGTCAACATTCTTGAGAAATGCAATTTGACCCTGCCCCCCCCTACTTCTGCTGGTTGTATCTTGTAGCCCTATTACGAAGCATCATCAACCGCTTTCGATAATTAGCCATTCCTTACTTGCTTCTCCCTGTCCCTGCCACCTTCCTACTCTCTGAAAATGCAATTCACAAGCTTTAATGCTAGCACTTTGTCGTGCATGAACCTTAAACATGTCATTAATGAGTGAAAGGGTCTAACATACAAATTGACCATTGGGCTCCCATATCATCCCAAATTCATGGAGTTCTGCGATACACAACTTGACCTTCGGGAAGTCATGTCTCCTGGAGAACCATTGTCACCCTAATTCTGAAGCCCATTCGATGACTTTCCATACTTGCTCATTTCATGGCATCTCTTTCGTGGTTCCTTGGGTTGGCGGGTTCACAAAATCTCCACTTCTTAGTCACTATTTACTGTACCCGACCAAGGTTCAATGGGATATATATTACAAGTTCCAATATATTGGCAAAAACGAATTCGCCCAGTTGTTTCTCTATTTCATACTTGAGGCACTTTTTTGATTGCAGGTTCTAGGATAGGTGGCTCACGTTTGCACCTCCATTGTTTTGTGTCTTGCAAACATTGCCTGGACTTTCGTGATATACAAATAGACCTCTGGACTGTCCTATCATGTCCTCTCTAAGACATACAATTTGACCCTTGGGCCCTCACCTCCAACGGTTGTCCCTTGTAACCCTGTTTTGAAGCCTGCATGACTGGTTTCGATAATTAGACAGTCCTTGATTTCTCTTTCCATCCCTGTGACCTTTATACTTATTTATTAATATGCAATTAGTAACCTTTCATGCTAACATCTCAGCATACAGGAACCGTCAAAATTATCATTAATGAGTGAAACACTCGAGGAGATCTTCCATTTATACGCCTTAAACCAATATCTGCATATAGTTATATTGTCCATTCCGATTGTTCATCTCAAACATGGGTCGTCATGTTAGGCCGTTCAGGAAATCTCCAATGCTTAATTGTTGATTGTTGATTGCCGTATCCACCATGTTCTCACTTCTATGTATGCAATTACTAGTCTTTAATGCTAACAATGCATCATGCAACAACTGTCGAAATTGTCATTAATGAGCGAAAGTCTCGAGGAAATATCCCATTCACACTCATTGGACCAATATTTGCGCAACATTATATTATCCCTTCCAACTCTTCATTTCAAACATCGTCTGGAGCAAACAAATGTTGTTGTAAACTTATGGCAGCAAGTTGACAACAGTTTTGTGGAGATATAGTCAATATCTTCGGACGTCAGGACCAGAACTTCCAGTGGTCCAGGGCATACTCTTACTATTCATCCCGTTCCGCCCAGAACAAAGTGATTTGGACCTCTGGAATCGCTCGTGCAGGCTGCATCCTTGAGGTTTTTGACTGTAAGGATCTGGTCTCTTGGTGCGCCAAAAATATATTTCAAGGAAAATAATTATTCCACTACGCGACCATTCTCCTGTTTCTTTGTCACCTCAGGTCTTCCGCAAGTTGTTAAGATTGTTGTAGCCAAGATTGACCTTTAGAGGACAAGAATGCAAGCAGTTCCTAGAAAAACATGATAACGGGTTGGACATATTACCCAATTTCTTGGAATACCCAACAACAGTTCCTAAAGATATCACAAAGTTGCAGGTAAGTTCCTTTAGAAATCCATTCCGGGAAATTGCGTGGTTGTTGAAAAGAATAACGGGACAGGAATCCTCGACAAGCGTTTGCCGTATGGTTATTTATATTTTGTACTGCACAGTCGAGGAACAATTCATTTTCGATTGGGGCAAGCCAATTTCCATTGAAATATGTTCCCAACTCTCACGATTCAAAGAATTGAATAAATTTTATATGTCTTCCTACTTGATTTTCACAATAGTCCATTGTTTCCCATTTCCAAAACTATCTCTTTCCAAGAAAATAAACCGTGAATTCGACCCAGTACCATTCTGGTACCAAGCCCTCCGGAGGCACAAGGCCTCCCATTGCTTTTATGAGGTTTTTAATGGATTTGTCTTAGTTTTCAAAGATTTATTGTTAGGAAAGGATGCTCCCCAGATGTCTGTCCAGGAAACCAAGTTTTTGAACAAGAAGGGCACAATTGAACAAAAGGAAAATCGTTGTGTGTTAATGGTCTATGGCTCCAAGGAAACTCCTTCTTTCATTCCATGCCACATCACAGACAAGATGTTTGTTACAGAAATAGCAAGGCAATACAAGCACTGGTTGCATTTTTTCCATGACAAGAAAAAAAAACACTTCATTCCTCTTCCCTCTAAAGTCGGGGACTTCGTGTGTAGAAACATCAACAACATTGACGAATCCGTAGGCCATTTCAAGAACGTGAACCTCTTATATGCTGAAAGGCTAAAAGGGTTTGACCCTAATGGGATTTTTCGAGAAAATTTGCTATCAGTTGGATTTAGCATCTCTTTTATCAATAGACGTCTGGCCGAAGACAGAGACAGTGATGACAACACTCCGACTTTTGATGATTTTGACGTAAAGACATTGCAAAGCGTGAATGAGTTTTACAGACAACAGGGAAAAGTATCCGGTGAGAAGAGTGGCCAGTCCCCCGCCGACACTCCCAAGAGCACAACATCATGGAGCATCGCGACCCACCCCAGCAAGAAAGCAACCCATAAATATTCAAACGGAGGAGGAGATAAGAACCCTCCTCGTACAAAAATCTATAGTTCTCACAAAGTTCCCTTGATGAAAAAAATAAAAAACATTGTAGGGTAGGGGGATGAACCCGAGTTTGAGAGTGAGCAGATGAAATTTGAATTTGAAATTGAGCACATACAAAAAATTGGCCTGTCCGCAGATGCCATGCACCATAGTTCCGCAATGGAAATAGTTGAGACTGACATTTTTTACGAAGATGAATCCTATGTATTCCAAAGCGTTGTTTATGACAACCAATCTAAAAATATGGTCATTGAAAAGAGAGATGTAACAAATAAGAACGGAAAATCTCGTACAAAGATTGATTTTAGGAAAATGTGTCCGACCCAAATTTCCCTATTTCACCGCGTAACCGGTGATGCTCTTGATGATTCCATTGGATGAATTGAAGTAGAGAATGACAGACTGAATGGTCACATCAAGGAATTGGAGGAGGCTTTCATTTCTACCCCCGAGTTTTCCAGTCCTTTAGCAAAAACCATGCCTGCTAACCCTGCAACCAACTCAAAAGGATCCTGTAGCTTTCTCGCATCGTGTAGAACCATTGTAGAGAATAACATCAAGAAAATAATGCAGCTAGTTACTGAAGCCTGAGAAACATCACAAAATATAGCTTCCTTTTGAAAGAGGGAAGATGATTTGCACCAACATTTGCAGACGAATTTAAAATATGATCAACGTTTCTATGAAAAGCTACTGATCCCTTTTTCCAACCATGCCATCAACAACTCGGATCTGAAAAGAAGACAAGAGGGTCTCCCCTCCCCAAAGCGCACCAAAAAAATAAAAGGATGCTTGCAAAAGAAAATTAAGAACTTGCAGCTCATTGTCGAATCATGTGAACAAGCCATATCAGAAAAAGAAGAATTATTTTGTAACCTGGACCAAATAGAATTAGCCGGAAGTACCAATGAGATTCAAGACCCAATCTTAATCCTCAAATCCTTGTCAATGACCAAAGAAGCCTTCGATGAACAACTTGAGATTTTAAAGGGGTTGTCTTTTGAAAAGTTTTACGGCATAGTTGAATATTGTGTAGATGAGGCCGAGAATTGGCTACTGGAATATTCGACACACAATGAAGAAATTGAACAGGCTCTGCATAGCATTTCTATGGATTTAAGGAAATTAGAAAATGAGCTTCTCGACATAGAAATCCAGGATGAAATCAACGTGCCCCCCATGAGAAGCTACATTGAAGAATGGTGCCAATGGAGAATGGACAACCTCATCGACGAAGGGCAACAACCAGTTGGCACGATTCTAGCAAACGTTGTTGACACCAACAAAAACACATCTGCTTCAGAGTAAGTCTATACTGGTGTCATCTTGTTTTCTTTATCAATCCAATTTTTATACTTGTTTAAATAGAAATTTCTGACCAAAGACTAATAACTTCCAATTTCTTCTTTTCAGGTCTTCCTCTCTACCGTCGTGCACTTCGCACTTCTTCTTTCTACAGTCCTAGTTCTTGTCATTATTTCTTTTATGGTCTGCGAGAGCCCCAATGATGCAGGAACATCGCTCACTCATCAAGTGAGCCAACACATTGAGAGGGAACCGCTGGACAACGCCAGCATGCATTTTGAAATACTTTGGAAGTATTGCGCCGTTCTTTAAATGAGGTCATTTAAAGAAGAACACTTGTATTGTAAAAGGGACCTTGAGCCTTTAGGCTCTCGTCCTTAGTAGATAAGAAGGCATTTAATAGATTTAATGCAGGTAGATAGAATAGTTAAGTCTAGATTAGACAGTTTTAGTTTTCGAGAGGGAAAACGGATATAGACACCCTCCTTTGTATCATTGTAACATTAGCAGCATTCAAAAGCATTCAGAAGAGAAGAGCAAGCAGAGAAATTGTGGAGGACACCCTTGTACAGATGTTATTGAATTAATAGAAAGCAGTTCTGATTCAATTTCATGGTTGGTGTTATTTCTCTGTGTATGTTATCATTTTCTCTTGAATGTTTGTTTTTCTAGATATGCATTTGTTTAAATATGCTGTGTATGTGATTTCATAGTTGAATTGAAATCTGTGAGAGTAAGAAATTAGTTTCAATTGTTTCTCTATTCTGAGCCAAGAGATTCCTGCAAAGAGTGTAGTGGAACTTGTCCGCAAGGAGTGCGTGACTGTAGGGTTCAGATAGAGGGAACTTTTGTTCTAAGTTCTCTGGAGTATAAAAAGGGGTTGGTAGAGTCGTGCAGAAGAAGTGCAGGTTGCACTTGAAGTCTCAGTGACTAGTCTAAGCAAAAGGAGGCATAGACTGCTGTTGCCAGAAGTGCACAGAGCCTGGAAGACCCAACACTTTGAGAGTTGTTGAGGTTGAGCACAAGAGTGTGCGCAACCTCTCTGAAAGAATCAGATTTGACAAGCTCAGGAGAGATAGTTCCTTCATGATGCAGCGGAAGAGTGCCAGGAAGCGGCTCAAGGAAGGGTCGAGCAGGAGAAAGATATTGATCGAGAGAATTCCTCAAGGAGGAGGAATCGACGGCCAGTTCTCACAGGGAAGATTCATGAAAACCTGTCGACTGTCAGATCTTGGAGGAGTTGCGCGGGATTTAACTCTTAGGCGCAGGAGGAGTCCAAGAGCCATCAGGGATTCGGCCCTCAGAGTTTGTGGGGGTGAGAGTTTCTTACTGATCGAAATCGCGATTGGCGATTTCCCGAAGCCGTTGGAGCCATCGATCACTATAAGGACAGGTGGCACAAGATCCTGGAGAGTCGGGATTCGACATTCGAGACTTTCTGGTGCAAATAAATTGCGACGGGTGAATTCGCGATCTGCGATATCCCGAAGGTGACGTGGCAGTGTGGGACCCGGGGATCTAGTGGAGTACAGGTGGCATTGTGTCGGAGGGTTGGCACATCAGGACTCGGACTTTGGAAATTCAGAGTGTCGACATCGCAAGTAGCGATATCCCGATAGGGAAAACTCCGATAATAGAAGAGGATAAAGTCAACGATTGACCCATATCGGGGTTCGGGGACTCGTGAGGCATAAGGCACGCGAGCATAGAGTTCGCGATATCGCAAATTCCAATTTTTCGACTGTTAAGGGAGATCATTGAAAAGTGTTGTGGGTGAAGAATTTTCGAGAGGGAATCAAAAGAGTAATCTAACTCTTCGGGCCAAGAGAAGAGAAAGTCCTGGTGGAAGCGGGATGCGTGGGTGGCGCGTGCTGCGTCAGAGTGGTATCAAAGTGGGATAAGTTCTCTGTTTTTTGTAGCAGAGAAGGAGAAATAAGTTTTCACCATGCCGCCGGGAAGAGGTATACAATCACCCAATCTCGAGGGGGAAAGAGAAATGTCCAGAGAAAAAATTAGCCAAGGACAAAATGTAGAGATGGAGAGGGAATTACGAAACCTTCGTGTTAGAATGAAAGATATGGAAGCAATGCATAGATGCACAGCCAATACTGGAGATCTAAGTGACTCCGAAGACGAAGCAGAAGTTGTACCACAAGGAGAGGCCACAACGGAGGAGGCATCAACTGAGCGATTGATTAAAGCTATCGCCAGGATGAGTTTGAAGACAAAAATGAATATTCCAATGTATGAAGGGAGTCTAGATGCAGAAGAGCTTCTGGATTGGATCAGGGCTATTGACACCTACTTTGATTATGAGGATATTGAAGAAGATAAAAAGGTAAGGCATGCTGTCACAAAGTTGAAGGGACACGCAGCATTGTGGTGGGACGAGCTACAGGCAGATAGGCGTTCCAAAGGTAAATCGAAGATTAAAAGCTAGGATCGAATGATTGCTAAGATGAAAGCGAATTTCATCCCCAGAGATTACCAGATCACACTGTTCAGGCGAATGCAGAACCTGAGACAGAAGTTGATGACGGTGAGGGAATACACCGAAGAGTTTTACAAGCTCAACATCAGAGCAGGTCATTGGGGGAGCGATGATGAGAAAGTGGTCAGGTATCTGAATGGCCTGAGGTATGAAATCCAAGATGAAATAAGCATGGCAACTATCAGAACTGTTGAAGATGCTTATCAGATGGCTCTGAAAGCCGAGGAGAAGTTGAGCCGTAAGCAAGGTCAGCGAGGGCGAGGCAGGAGTCAGCTGAAGGGTAAGACAGTTGCCCAGGAGAAGTACTAGAATCCCAAAGAGGAATGGAAGAAACCTCAGGGTAAGGTTGAGAGAGGTGGAACCTCACAGCGAAGACTGCAATATGCTGAGGCGAGGAGACAACATACAGAGCAGGGTGGCGGGTATGATGACGCGAATACTTTTCCTTGTACCAGAGGTAGGGGAAGAGGCAGAGGGGAATCATCACATGTTTTACATGTGGAAAGGATGGACACAAAGCCATTGACTGTCCAGACTGGAAACCAGACAGAGGAGAAGCTCACATCGCTGAGGCGCACAGGCGTGATGTTGAGAATGATGATGACACCAGAAGTGGGAGGTCACTGACGGTTCATAAAGTTCTTTTGACACCTGAGAAGGAGGTGGAGAACACAGCTCAGAGAACCAGACTGTTCAGGACCACGTGCAATACCAAGGGCTGGAAATGCAAGGTCATTGTGGACAACGGAAGCACCGACAATCTCGTTTCGACCGAGATGGTGGAGAAACTAGAGCTAGAAACGACTGATCACCCGAGTCCATATAAAGTCTCATGGCTACATAAGGGACATCAGGTGAGTGTCACTAAACAATGTTTAGTTGATTTTAAAATGGGTTAATATAAGGATAAGGTCCTATGTGATGTTATTCCCATGGATGTCTGTCATGTATTACTGGGGAGACCATGGTAGTATGACCGAAATGTGGTTCATGACGGGAGGATGAACACATACACTTTGAAGAAGGATGGGAGAACACACAGATTTCTTCCGATAAAGGATAAGGAGGTGAAGCCGGAAGTAAGTAGCACCATACTTCTCATGAGTGGGAAGTAGCTTCTCATAGAGATGGAGAAGAAGGAAGATCCACAATTATTTGTGGTCAGGAAACCGAGAATTATCCTGACTAGCACAAGAGTGGATGACTTACCGGATGAGATTCAGGCACTGCTGGGAGAGTTCGTTGATATCATCGTAGACGAACTACCTCGTTCGTTGCCACCGATGAGGAGTGTGAGTCATCACATCGACCTCATACCAGGAGCAAGCTTGCCAAACAAGGCTGCATACAGGTTGACGCCTCAAGAGAATGAGGAGGTCAAGAAGTAGCTCCAGGAATTATTGGATAAAGGACTGGTCAGGAAGAGTCTAAGCCCGTGTGTTGTTCCGACAGTGCTAAGTCCGAAGAAGGATGGAGGCTGGAGGATGTGTACAGACTCCAGGGCGATAAATAAGATAACCATCAGGTACATATTTCCATTGCCGAGAATGGATGATCTGATGGATTGCCTGAGTGGGGCAAATTATTTTTCAAAGATTGATCTGAAGAGCGGATATCACGAGATTCGCATGAGGGAAGGTGATGAATGGAAGACAATGTTCAAGACAAATGAAGGGTTGCACGAATGGCTAGTCATGCCGTTTGGTTTGACAAATGCGCCAAGCACATTTATGAGGTTGATGAATGAAGTCCTGAGGGAATTCATCGGGAAATTTGTAGTTGTATATCTGGATGATATATTGATCTACAGTAAGACAAAGGCTGAACATTTAAAACATTTAGCCATTGTGATGAGAAAGCTACAGCAGGAGAAGCTGTTAATCAACATGAAGAAGTGTTCCTTCATGAAGACAGAGCTCATTTATTTGGGTTTTGTCATATCAACAAATGAGTTGAAGATGGATCCTGAGAAAGTGGAAGTGATCAAGAATTGGCCATCACCCAGAAATTTTTTCGAGGTGAGGAGTTTCCATGGACTGGCTAGTTTCTACAGGAAATTCATCAGGAATTTCAGTGGAATTAGCGCAGCAATGATGGACACAGTGAAAAAGCGGCATAAAATTTTTCATTGGACAGCAGAGGCTGAGAAAAGCTTCAACCTGTTGACGCGAAAGATCACAGAGCAACCAGTGTTGGTGCTGCCAAATTTTCAGAAGACATTTCAGGTGAAATGTGATGCTAGCGGATATGCTATAGGAGTGGTCTTGAGTCAGGATGACAGGCCAGTTGCCTATTTCAGCGAGAAGTTGGATGACACGAAGCTGAAATACTCCACGTATGATAAGGAATTTTACGCTATCATACAAGCGTTGAAAAAGTGGAGGCATTACTTGATCCCAAGGGAATTCATTCTGTATAGCGATAATCATGCATTGCAGTTTGTAAGTCAATAGGATAAGTTGAACCAGAAGCATGCAAAATGGGTAGAGTATATGCAGAATTTTACAGTTGTAATTAAACACATTTCAGGAACTGCTAACAAAGTGGATGATTCTTTGAGCAAGAAATGTTTGCTGTTGCAGGAGTTCCGGGCCAAAACCTTGGGTTTTGAAAAC
>JASDQU010196879.1:12947-23500 GCA_032191745.1 Picea mariana | reverse complement strand
ACCATTCCCTCCATTTCCGTCTGGAGTTTTATCACCACCGCCTCCCTTATGCATTGAAGGGTTGGAGCCTTCACCCTACAATAATATGTTCCGTTCCATCAAGATCTTCATCATATCTCTCAACTCCATGACAGCCTGTCTGAGATCTTCCTCTTCTGCCGGAACACGTTTATGACTTTCTGCATGAGCCATGCTTGGTGAATGTCTCTCTGAAACTTGCGATGAATGAATATGCTTCCTCCTTGTCGGATGAGAAATTGGCTCCATAAGTTGACCTTCTCCTCTTGTGAGTTTCAACCTTGTGAGCATCAGAAACAAAACTTGCAAACAATCAAGTCTTCAAAAACCAGTGCTCTGATACCAACTTGATCTAAAAATTGAAGAAGACTTGAAATACTTGAAATTATTTGCAATGTAAATGTTATGTGTTTAAAGCAAAAGGATCAGTTTGCAACACATAGATTTAAAGGATTACTTATGAAAATTACACATAGACATCAGCATAATCAATGAACATAAGCACATAAACACATCAATTGATAAAGGNTTGAAATTATTTGCAATGTAAATGTTATGTGTTTAAAGCAAAAGGATCAGTTTGCAACACATAGATTTAAAGGATTACTTATGCAAATTACACATAGACATCAGCATAATCAATGAACATAAGCACATAAACACATCAATTGATAAAGGAGTTCACCCCTCTCATGGGCTACATCTCCTGGTCCAGCTTCCAATGGATCATTATTATTAATTGCACAAAAGTGATCAAAAACATGTCTTACAATGATCAAACTGACAAACCGACTACTCCAATGGCTTCAGAGCATCCAAAAACCCATGTCTAGGCTCTTTCGGCACCTCAATCGGTCGAAAAATGAAGAAGTTAGGCCTCCTGGAAGTCTCCCTCTTCAAGCTTGTTGTCTCTGCATCTACAAAATGCACCCTTCTTCATTGAACCTGGCTCACATGCAATTTAAAGTGTGAAAACCCAGCACCGGGTGCAATCGTGCCAACGGTGCAAACCGTAGAATGGTTAAGGGCGTGCCAGCCCCTAACTGCCTAGGCACCTGGGCATATAAGGGTCATGTGACCGTGCGCATGGAAAAAAGGTGGTTAACAGTTACAACCATGCCAACTTCCCACTCTGGTCGTGGGCATATGGTGTAAAACATAAAACCATGGGCTAATCTATGCACCAACCAAACTGTCGGACTATACCATATAGCATGGTCATATGGTTGATACAAAGGACCGCGGGTTGGGGCTAAGCCCCGGCCCGACCCCCCGTCCAATGGTTACAATAGTCGATATTAAATATAATCAAATGCATATACTTTACAATGTACAATCGATGGTTCAATGGTTAGCAGAGGTTTGTGAAGACTTTACATAGTGGGGAAGGTCCGAGGGTCGAACCCCGCGAACTCCCATAAATTTTACATACAAACAATAACCCAATCAACAAGTGACACGTGGCGCTCATGGATTGGGCCACGTGTCCTCATACCATTTGCCACCAAGGACACGTGTCACTTCTGGATTCGACAACTGTCAACCAACCAAATGCTGCCACGTCATCCGTACAGTCTGTACGGTCCTGCCACGTCAAACTGTATGGACTGTACAGACTGTACAGTCAACACCAAAATTTTTGCCTGTTTGACCTGATGAACAGAACATGATATCTTCTCCATACGGAGCCCGTTTGACAAAGTAAATATACCGTCGGAATCAAGAAGATGAGATGGACGCAATGGCACTGATTTCATTGCATTCCGAGCACTTTGAAATTTTGAGCAAAATTTGATCCCCTGATCACTATGGGTCCTTAGTCTAGATCATCCATATGCTTGAGAGTTGTATGGATCCTATTTGAACTCCATACATGTGTGTGCTCTGGAAATTGTAATTGGGAGAGTTATCTGAAGAATTGAAGGCCTTGCTTCCATGGATGTTTCCCCACCTTGGGGTTTGACCACTTTAATTATTTTGTCTCCTCTCTCTTATTTGTTTAGATCTACTTTCATTTTTTCATGCTTTCCATGGGAGTTTATATAGGTTAGATCTTGGTTATGTTTTTATGCATATGTTTATGGTCTTTCACTAAGAACAATTATCCTTAACCATTTATTGATCAGATTCTCGATGAATGCGCAGTGGAGGAGTTTTTTAGTCTTATCCCCCCCTTTATTATTATTCTTTTTCTAAATTGTTCTTCAAATTTGCACGTGATAATATTTCTTTCAATAGAATTTTTGAATTTGAAATAAAGGTCGGGTTGTGGTAAAAGACCAAAGGTTCAAAGAAACTCTGAAAAGATATGGGTGGCCAAAAGCCAGGTCAGACAAGATCTAATAGAAAAGTGTGGCCAAGGGCCGGATCAGAACGTAGCTATGATACCGATGAAATGAACAAAGTTAATTTACTGATAAATATCCAACATAAGAAGGACAAACAATTGAAATCCATATAGGACAAAGAATCTCTAAATATTGAATAAGATATGATTGAATGATATGAATTACAATGACCTACGTGACGATATATATACACATTTATGGGTAAGGAGGTGAAAGGTTGTGATGAAGGGTTAGGACCCCTACTTAGGATGTCTTGAAATTAATTATGATGATTCTTTATTATTATTATTATATTATTATTATTATTTCTATTTATTGTATATTTATGTTTATTACATGCACTCCCCCTCTTCCTGTCCTTCCAATAGTGATTAATATGGAACCAATTGAGAGATTGGAATAGATCTTTGGTTTCAAAAAGATAGCCCTATAGCTATAGTTTTGGTAACTGCTACCATGAGTCATCCCAGAAAAGGGCTGAATTCCTCGATCTGACCTCCTAGAAGAAATGTGCTTGCACCATTCCTTTGTTCTACGATGCACTATTCCATATCATCGATCCCTCTCTCATGCCCTCCATCCTTATCAGATCTTATTCCTCTACGGACTTGGCATATTTGAGTCGCCATATCTGACCYCATATTTCTTCTTTTCCCATTAACCACCTCCGCCATGTTTTCTCTKCTAGAAATTGACTCATAGTTGTTAAGTCCCTTATTCCAGTCCTCCAATCCTTCTTGGTAGGCAGAATTTTTCCCATGCAACTAAAACCCACTTCTTTTCCTTTTTGGGACCACCCCATAGAAAGGCCTTTGAAGGGMTTTAATTGCTTTAATAATCTTGGGCGGGGCCGCCGACACTGAAAAMAAGTAAATAGGCCTGCAAAATTGATTTTATCAAAAKCACTTTGCCAGGCAGAGTGATGAATCTAAAGGTTCATTGCTAAGTTTCTGTTCCAGCTTGGTTAACAACTCCTCCCATGAAATATTTATCAGTGCATTTTTCACAAGAGGGGAACCTAAGTATTTAGAGGGTAGAGAGCCCCCTTGGAAACCCAAGATTATAACAATATTACACTGAATATTAAAGGGCGGGTTGAAAAAAAATATGAGATATTTACCTTGATTGATGAACATGCCAAAGGCTAATGTCCATAAGTTATTATAGTTTTGGCTTCCTTTGTTTTTGTAGATCCTAACAACATTGTATCATCCAGAAATTGTAGATGCAAGAGAGGATCCATCCCCCTATTTAGGCTGATACCTTTTAGTTGATTCCCAACAACAACTTGTAATAGGCTTCTTCCCAGACACTTCGTCGTCAGAATGAGAAAAAAGGAAGATAAAGGGTCCCCTTGCCTGATGCCTCGTGATGGATTAAAAGGGGCAGATGGAGACCCATTCACTAGCACACATAAGAAAGCATAAAAGAGACCAGATTATTTACCCAACTGATCCAATCTTGACAGAAGTCGAAGGCACTTAATACTTTTTTTAGGAAAGCTCAATTCAGTCTATCTAAGACTTTAGACATGTCTAATTTCATCAGCGTTCCCGGTTTCTTTCCATTCTTTAGGGAGTGGATTGCCTCATGTGCCACAATGATGCCATCCAATGTCTGTCATCCCTTAGTGTAGCCATCTTGCTCCGGGGAGGCAATTCGGGACATTATAGGCTTTAATTGGTTAGCAATCACCTTGGATATGATTTTGTATATCACATTGTAGAGCAATATCGGCCTGAATTTGTCTGCAGAATTTGCTCATTCTTCCTTTGGAATGAGAGTGAGGAAGGTAGATTTGAGGGCTTGGAGAATTTCTTGCATTTCTCATGAATCTTCCACTACTTCCTAGACATCAGCACCCACCACTGACCAACACTTCTGGAGGAAATTAGTTGTAAAACCATCCAGCCTTGGTGATTTTCCAGCTGCCATATCCATGACTGTTTGCTCCACCTCGTCCTTGGATATTTATCTAATGAGGCTGACATTATGTTTGTGGGCTACCAAGGCGGGAATACAACTCATAATGGTCTTGATTTCTTTCTGTCTACCCATCGGAGGATCCGAGAGCAGTGAAATGTCATAATTTACTAGTTAATTCTCTATATATGCACAAGTTTCCAACTTCTCCCCTTGCTCATTCTTGAGCCTTTGGGAAAACTCTAGGGTTGAGGTCACCATACTACTTCTTACCCAACATTTTGCGCTCGTATTCTTGCTAAACCTTATAAACAATTGACTTCTGAGTCAGCTTGGGTCCAAACATTTTAGTAATCTTATCTGCCTCCATGAGATTTGTCTTTGTTGGATATTATCATTTGACACATTATATGTCTATCCTTGGGTAATACAAACATATCAGCCATGATCCATAAAATTGAAATCTGCGAGTTGATTAGGCTCTTCTTAGGCCCAAACTATGCCTTATTCCGAGCGTGCCTAGAATTCTGAACATGAAGCTTTCTCATGGTAGTCTTGACAACAACGGCACTAGGGGTATTCATCTTTCTTCACAACATTAACCAGTTAGTTTGAGGGGGTTCAAAACTCTTGGCTCATTTAGAATTAGATTATTTTCAAAATTCCTTCTAGGCTGGAACTCTTTATTATGTTGGATTCTTTCCATTCTTACCATTTTGTTCTGCATCCCTGATATTGATGATTGAATATTCACAAATTAGACTTTTCATTTTTTAATGCCTTTTGTGATTACTATCAAGGGATCCGGGGCTGGATTAGCAGTGTTTATGGCGCTAGCTTTAGGTTCTTCTCTAGATGTAGATGCTCTGGAAAAACCAGGTAAATTGGATTTGCCAAATGTTGTCATATTTCTTTCTATCTTGATTGTTTCATCTTGGGCTTCATTAATGTTATTCGAATCCCTTTGCCTTAGATGATGAAAATCAAGGTCTCCACTAAAAGAATCAACATAGTGAATCAATACAACAACGGGTGGAGGTTTCACATCTGCATGCAAACTTGAAACTGTCTGGTTGAATCTCTTGTTAAACTCTTCCACTGTCTCATTTTCATTTATCTTCGTAGTGTTTAAGGTGGCCAACAAGTGTCTACTATCTTTGTGTTCTCCCCATTTATCCATGAAGAGAATCTCTAGTTAATCTTTATTACTTATACTGTTATCAAGGAGGATTAGGAACCAATCTATGGCATCCTATTCCAAAGAGAAAACAAAGAATTTCATAAGGAAATCTTGATGCCTAACACCATTTATCTTAACAATGTTCATTAATGCCCTCCAATGATCTCTAGCATTTACAACATTGTTTCCCTGAAATGAGGATAACTTGTCTATGGCCCTCTCGGGTATGTCATGAGGATACCCATCATTTATGTTGGTAGAATTAAAGGTTTTGTATAACTCATATAACCAAGGCACTCACTTTATTTGTGGCATTTTTGCCTCCAGCATTAGCACCTCCAATATTTGCCATGTTATTTTGTTGGCTGGGATGCCCTAGTCTAGTTGAAAACACTTGACTTATTTATTCATTATATTCAAAGTTCTAAGGCTCATGAGGTCTCTTGTTCACTCTTCGTCTATAGTCTCTTTCTAGTTTCGATATAAAGTGAACAAGGCCTTCAGAAGAACTCCTTTTTGAGCACTTTGTTATGGTTTTTTCAGGTGGAGTCGCCAAATGAGCTTATAGAAATATACCTTCTAATTTAAGGCCCATCAATTTGTCGTGAAACTATGATGACTTATTAATCTGGGAAATTGGACTTTCTCCTCGGCAACGACACCAAAATGTTACCAATAATTATTTCACTTAAGATATCAAAGCTTTCTTTCTTGGAAAGACTTAAGAAAAGACTTACTAAGGTTCTTCAAGGTCAGGTCCTTCGTTATATACGTAAGAACACATAGTTACCCCCAACTAGTTACCGGAACGGAAGACTTATATTATCTATCTAATTTTGGCTCCCACACTTCTGGGGCGGGGTAGCAGAAAAATGACTAAGCCTTAGTTACAGTAGAGGCGGGAACTCTCGCTTAGGCAGGTAAAGAGAGCCGATAGGGAGGGGGAAAACTGATATCATTATTGGGATAACCTACAATATATCTATAATTAGGTATATCTCTGAAAGGAGAGGTGGCCGCGGTCAAAGTGGGAATTGAAATAGTGAAACATGGCCTATCAAGTTCTCCTACGTGAACCTGGCCTTATCGATGGGCTGCTTCGCATCGAATAATTCCTCTCCCTTCTTAGGTCGGGCGAGCCATCCTTCCTCACCTCGCGGCCTTATCCTTAAGCTGCTCCAATGCTAAATTCCGAGTGTAGCTCAAGGAGAGTAACACACCTTGATGGATTACTCTAGAGTTGTTCCTATGGCTTCCCCTACCCGAATAATGAGGGTGAAGAGGGCGGTTATAAAAAAGCTAGGGTTGGTTGACCCTGCTAGTTCGGTTCATCGATCGAGCTTGGGGGGAGGTGGGTGGTTATACCTGAAATACATTAATGAATCAATTTCACTATAGACACATGCGAATTATCGATCCAGATGGAGGATTACGCCTCCGAACCCAGAGAAGCAAGGGCTTCATAAAGTAAAATAGCAATATGTTCTGCATTACAATTTAGTGGATAAGGATAATACCAGATAATCACCACTGGAACTCCCTTGTGTAGAGTAGAGCTTTATCCAGTCTTCCGTGCATCTCAGGTTATAGTAAATGAAAGAGCTTATTCATGATAGCTTCTTAAATAGAATCTTATATATCTTCTGAGTGGATGAAGAAGATTCTAAATTAAGTATGGCTTATGAGTTGATTAATACTCTTTTTCAATACGGATAAGGACTCCCTTCCTTGCTTCTTGCCTGCCTTCCTTATGACTCGCATGAATGAGAGAGAAAGTCTTGTCAGAAAGTGCTTCACTATAAGCAGCTGTTCGCTCCCCTTCTTTTTGTGCTAGGTCTCCGAACGATAGAATCATAAGGTTGGTGATNGTGCGTCTCAGGTTATAGTAAATGAAAGAGCTTATTCATGATAGCTTCTTAAATAGAATCTTATATATCTTCTGAGTGGATGAAGAAGATTCTAAATTAAGTATGGCTTATGA
Organism: Picea mariana; assembly: GCA_032191745.1. NCBI lineage: Eukaryota > Viridiplantae > Streptophyta > Pinopsida > Pinales > Pinaceae > Picea > Picea mariana. The sequence goes on along the minus strand of JASDQU010196879.1, from coordinate 16,050 downwards.
GTTGATTAATACTCTTTTTCAATACGGATAAGGACTCCCTTCCTTGCTTATTGCCTACCTTCCTTACGACTCGCATGAATGAGAGAGAAAGTCTTGTCAGAAAGTGCTTCACTATAAGCAGCTGTTCGCTCCCCTTCTTTTTGTGCTAGGTCTCCGAACGATAGAATCATAAGGTTGGTGATTATATTCAGGATGGAATCAGACTTGCTTTATAGAATACCTGAGTACTTACTACTCTCATGATAGAGCTTCTTTCTTCGCGGACTAGTGTTCTAGCTTCTGGATCGAGGAGATAGCAAAGAGTTCAGTCTTCTCAATAGCCTATGGGTAGCTCCCCCAGCATGTATTCTCTTCTTTCTTATACGCAATTGATGGTATGAATTCTTTCTGGCTAGCATTAGCTGACTCGTCTTCTTGTCCGTGCTGCTCTGTGCTTTGTAGCCAATGGTGGCTCATTCCACGAGGCTCCACTCGCTTGCCCGTGTTTGGAGATCGAGTCCTCCAATCGGCATAACCACTTGTTTCTACCTATAGTCCAATCCTCATCTCATACCAATCTAAATCAAAGCCTGCCCATTCAATTCATGTTTGATAGGGCCCCCAGAGGTGGGAAGATACTGCTTCCTCTCGTAATCGAATGTAGTTGGTAATGCTTCCTCGATCTGGAAATGGTTAGTAGTGATGCGAGTGGGCCTGGTTTGATTCTGCCATCCCTCAATAGTTGGACCTCCGCTTCTGTGCTGCCATCGCCTCTCCCACCAGCTTGTATTTCCACAAAAGTACTTTTTCACTTGTCACTCTAGGATAGATTTAGAGGGCCAGTCAATCATCTGCACTCATGTCTGTCAGACAGATAAATGAGGACATAAAAACATCACATTCCTTATGTTTGTTAATGAAGTGTTTCAGAAACCAAAGGCCTCCGGAGAGAGAAATACAACATGAGATGTTGTTGTAGCAAGATGCGGCACTTCCCAACATCGGCATGTACTGACAGTCTGTTGCGGGGGGTGGGTAAATAAAGAAAAAAGTACAAGAGCTATTGGAGCAGGGTGTAACTCAGCCAAAACACTGGCCTATTGTGCTGGGACCCGAGAAAGATGGCTCTTTGCGTAGTGGATTATTGCGCTGGGATTACTAAAATCCCTACCCCTCCTATTGATTATTTGATATGGATCAATCGCAAAATGCTAAATATTTAATCCAAGCTTGATTTGAGAAGTGGACAAGTAAGGTTTTGAAAAGAGCTTTTTTTTTACTATACAGGGATTGTATGAATAACTTGTCATGCCTCTCAGCTTGTGTGATGCACCTACCACATTGTTGTGGGTAATTAATGATGTACGCCATTCCGTCACTCTTTTGTTGTAGTCTTTAAGACCCTTGTGTATATTCAGAATCAGGAAGATCATGTAAAACATCTAAGGCAAGTCTTGGATGTGAAGAAAGTGTTTCTCTTTCAATCTGTCTAAATGTGAGGTTGCCAAAACATCTTTAGTCTATTTAGGCCACATTGTAGGAGGTGGTGAATTGGAAATAGACCCCTCTGAAGTTGCAGCTATTGTGCAATGGCGCCTACTACTCTTTGTTACTGAAGTTAGGAGCTTTGGGGCTCTCCAATATGTACGAAAGTTCATTGCTAACTCCTCCTATAAAACTTCTCCTCTTCATTCTCTCACGAGTAGGAAGCAGATGTTCCGGTGGGGAGGCGAAAAGAAAAAATCCTTTCGAGACTTTGAAAGAAAAGATTAGTAATGCACCTGTACTTCCCTTACCAATATCCAACAACCATTTGAAATCGAGACTGATCACTTTCAACTTCTCTCAATCAATTGTTTCACGACGAACTCCCTGTTGGGCATACCACGCGATCACAGTCCTGGTGTGGAATAGGACGTGTGCAACCGGTTTGCTCTGGGTTGGGTGGGGATAATAATTGGGTTTGCACTGGTCCTGTGCTTTACGCAGTTTGTCTCAAGACAGTCCTAGATGATGAGTCATATAGCGGCAAGACACTACATATTGCCATAAGGCCGACCAAACCTGCCCTATACCACCCTATGGATCATATGCCTGGGGAGAGTCACCCGAAAGCTACCTCCATAAACACAATAGAAGAGGTGTTTTTTTCAAGATTGAGACGCCCAGCATAGTAGTGACCTATGGCACAAATAATATTATATGGATTTGAGCCAGGGCACTGAGGATATGCTGGGAGAAGAGACAAAGAGAGTATTGGGATGCAGTTGGACTAGCTCCTTGGCATTGAGGTAGCAGATGGATGAGAGGTGGTGCGGGTCAGAAGGGAACTACTAGCTCATGGGAACTGAGAGAACAGATGGCACGGGGAGCGGATATTACGGAGGTCAGAACAGAAGGAAGGAACAAGTGACATCGGAAGCATGGGAACAGAGTTGTTGTACTCTTCGGGTAGGGATCGGATAGGAAGCAGACCAGTGACAGCTCAGAAAGGGTAGCTCGAGTTGTTGGTAGCAAGAACTTGAGTTGGTTGTTCCGGTTGGCTTGGTTCCTCAGTTTAGAGCTCTCGAGCTAAGAGCTATTGAGTGGTTTTGGCTAGTAGGAGCTATAGGTCTGAGATTTTGGTTGGGCACATTGGTTTGTGAGCTCTAGCTCTAGGTCTTTGGTCTAGGCCTGAGCTCTAGTCTAGCTCGAGTTCCTCGGTTCTGTTGATTTGGTGCTTTGGTTTAGCTATAGGTCTGAGCTGTTGTCGTCTAGTTGTTTGAGGGCTATTGCTCGATTAATTAAGATCAGTACCACTTTGTGGGTGAGCAATTTTGTTAGGGGAACTTGCTCATAGGCATGATTAGGGTAGGGAATAGGTCAATTATAAATATGAATAGGAAGTAGGGAGCCGAATAGGGAAGAGAAATACCTATTTTAGGCATATGTGTTAAGCTAATTTGTACACGTTAGAACATCATCTCCAGTTAGGAGTAGATGTTACATAGGTAGGAGAATAGGAAATGAACAACCGATAGAAGAGGGAGAGCTCGCTAAAAACAACTAGACCTTTAGAATTTAGAAGCGGTCTTTCCTATAGAAGAAGCATAAATTTTTTTGGCATGAATACCATATCCATTGT
>JASDQU010196878.1:0-12934 GCA_032191745.1 Picea mariana | reverse complement strand
TCTTTGTGGATACGATCAGTCCGAGTCATTAGAGTATAGATCCACATTGTATCTTCGGTGGCTATACCTTTTTATCAATACAATTATGGATCTGCAGTGTATTTTATGGTGGCCATATCTTGCAAGTCTTGATCACCAAAGCATAGGTATGCCTGCCTTGGGTTTTCAAATATGTCATGATATTTGTTGGATGTTTGTGTGCAGCTTCTGTCAGGCTCTCTGAGTCTATACCCTTGCTTGAGCATCTACAAAGTATTTCAGTTATCAGTTGGCATCTTCTAAACTTCATACTTTGGGGGGCATTCTGTTACACGTCAAAATTGCTCAGCTGGATAATTGTCGCATTATCCCTCTCAATTGTCGTAAGTGCCGCATCAACTTTCGCAAGTGTCGTAAGTTGGTCACAAGTGTTGCAAAAGATGTTCAGACATGCTACCATGTCAATGACACTAATAAAGCACTTATAACATCTCACATGATTGATTTTAAGGAGAAGAACTGGTTTACTGGAATCAAATAACTCTTGACACCTGAAAGGAACCTTGAAACAAAGGTTTTGAGGGGGAGCGCTCTTCCACTTCAGCTCTAGAAGTGCTGGTGCTCCCCTATAGTGCTTTAGGGAGCGTTATAACACTCCCCAGCCCCCTTTGAAGGAGCTCTGCTCATCTTGAGAGTGTTGGTGCTTCCCCAAGGCTTACCAAGGAGCGTTACAACGCTCTGATGCCCCTTCTAAGGGAGCGCTGCCTAATCTAAGGTAGTAGTTGGCCCATTGAGGAGAATAAGGGAAGGATCATTCGAGATTAGGAGGCAGTTGTGCTCGAATTCTTGGTTTCATCAACAGATCCATGATCTAAGGAGAAGGTTCCCAACTTTTTCTAAAGATAACTCAAGAGGTTAAGCTCCTCTTAACCTATATAAATAGGCTCTATGATGGTGGAAAGGGGGGAAGAATTATCAATATGAAACTTATGATCTCATAAGGAACACACAATCTATCAAAGGAGAGTAATCAGTGAAGCTGTTGTTATCCAGATTGTGGAACTTTCAGGCAAGGGTTAGACGAAGAGGACTTGACGAAGATGTCGCATTCGCATCTACGATTGTAAGTACTGCTTTCGTTATTCTCATCAATATGACACGCTTGGCCTGTTTCTTTCTAGTTTGTGTCTAATGTCACATGAACTTATCACTAGTTGGTAGATCTATTTTCAAGCTAACATCAATAGAGTAGGAAGTGGTCGTATCTTGCTTTGTCCACAGAAATCAGCGAGGAGCAAAGGATTGGAGCGCAACTCAGAGTGTGCAGGGACAAACGTCGATAATAAGGTACCTCTGTCATCCTTCCTTCTCATGTGTTAGTTTAGATATATTTGAAAGAAATTCAGTGTCCATGATAAGCACTTTTCTGTCTAGGGTTAAGGTCAAGCTCTAAAGGTCGATCTACTTGTCCGCAGGCAGATTTTCCTACAACACCTATGCCACTCTGATTTCTTCCCTGGCTCTAAGGGCCTCTTGAGTGGACTACTCTATTGTCTTCACCAGTTCATCCAGGATCATGGCCCTAAACCTGGTCATTTTGGGGTCAACCATCCTTGCTACCACCTCATCCCAGTCATCGACATTTTCTATGAAGACTTCATCTTTGAATTTGTCATGGGCATACGACCAATAGGACGACACTTGTGAATCATGTTGCAAGACCAGGCCATTTGGATCATGCTTGCAGACTCATCCTGTAAGGAATCTGAACTCGAGTTGGCTAAGCCCTTCTTGTTTGTCTTGAGAGGTATCCTTTACCAAGTAGAAACCTACATGGAAACCATAGGGTATGAATGCTCGCTTCTTTTCCTTGACCATGGTGGCGTTGTAGCCTTGCAAGATGGTCTGATAACATATTTATCCTACTAAAAGCTAGTCTAGGACATGAACTGGTAGGATATGTGGTCCTTTGATGGCCATGAAAACCCTAATGTAGGTTTCGTGCTCGTCCAAGTACCAATGGCCTACCTTGGATATCATTTTCTTAGTCGCAGCCAATAGTCTTGGGCATTCCTTCTTACAAAGAATAAAATAAATTCGCGCGATGAATTCATCGCAGATGAGGGAGTAAGACTTCTTATACCTATTCTCCCATAGCATGTTGAAATAGATATGGACCAAGAGCTCTGTAACATGCCAAATCAGATTCATGCCAGCGAAGATGTTTCTGGCACACATGACATCGAGTAAATATGAAGCCATGTAGAAATTTGGTGACTCTCCTTCCTTCAGCGTCTAATCCTTTTGTATACATATGCTCATATGTTTAGATATTATCACTCCCTAGTTGAAACCGCTCCTGGATATTGCCACTTTGTAAGCTAAGGGCATCCATGCCTATGAAAATATGGAGCTACCCTTCTCTCCATATAATCAGTAGATGAGAGCCATCAAATAGATGTATGGATCCCTTAAGTTGGTCATCCCATACCAACCAGTGCTTTGGTTGGTGAACTTCTTGTCTTCCCTCCACCATGAGCCCATCACCTGACTAGTTTTGTAGCGCTTGTAGAACTTCATGATGAAATTTGTATTTAGACGCTCCTCGAGGTCTCTGAGTTTGTAGTATTTCTGAACTTCTACCAGTAGGAACACTCCAACACACCCACCATTGTCATCATTGATTAAACATTTATGTGTGTATGTGTGGTCAATGACCCACTTCAAGACTTCAATACAGAGAAAAACAGGGGTTCTGCTTGCCACCATATGCAGGTACAACTGTCAGATGTTTGGGGACACCTTGTCGTGGAGCGCTCTTACATTTGTATCATTGTGTGGGACATATTATGGGTATTCCTCCCAACCGATCTTGTTAAAGATTTCTCCCCAATGTGGGAGTGTCGTCTTGGACCCCGTGCTTTCCTCTGTATCTCCAAAGGCTGTAGGCTAGATGAAAACCTTATTTCTTGTTGTCTTTATGACTGGTTCTAGCCTCGAAGTGTATTCCAATTATTTTGCAGCCCCTGGAGAGGGGTTTTCACCTACCCCTGGTTCTTTCAGCTTCGGTGCCCTCAATGATTTTTTGGTGGTTGAATTTCTTGGTGACATTGTTTCTACAACTAAAATAAACTTTCATAGATTGTGTAAAGAAACAAACCACATAAAAACATATAAATTGTAGCCATGTAAAATTTTTAGACTTGGAGACATACCTATGAATCTTGCTAAAACCTGGTTATTTTGATACTCACGGGATCTCTGCAGCCTTTGAATTACTCATCTTTCTCATTCAGATGCTCTAGAATTTCTCGATGCGCAGAATGATTTCATTTGCAATGGCTCAAGAGAATTTAAATAGGGAAGAACTTGATGTGTCGCATCAACCATTTAATTCAGGTGATGTGTGAAATTTTAACAAATCTACCGCTAAATATCTATAAATTAAATTCATCATGGGTTGATGATGGAGGCGTGGGGAGTGATTTGGTCTATTGGTGATTTTAAACGGTTGTTTTGATTGGCACACGAGGTAGAAACTAATGCAGGATTTGGTATTAATTATCTCCTTAAATGCTAAAATATGATCATATCTAATGCTAAAATGTCCCATCATGTCTCTCTCTCAGTGGGTGGATCAATAATCAGGGATTTTTTATGAATGTTTTCGTTGATGTCCTTCTGCAAAATCTCTGACATCGATCAATTTAAACGTACAATGTTGTCATGGAAAAGATGACTCAGAGGTGTGACTCGAACCCAGGGAACCAAGAATGACTCGCGGTAAAACTAGATCGTACAGTTCTCCAATCTAGTAAAGACACATGGCGTTAAATACCGGTGACCTAATTCACGTGTATTAATCAGAGTTAGGACTTTCCTTAAGTTATTCATTCTAAAACAAACCTTAGCTTGTTGATTCCAAAAACGTATCCAGGGTTGGCTATCGGAGAGAAACCTATCAAGTGATTTCTTTCGATTATCTTCCTCGAAAAAGTCTCGATGTTGAAAACGCATCGGGGATCGACGATCAGGAATATACTTTGGCGCTGTCAAAATGTTTGTTGCAATCCTTTTAGGTTTTCCCCGATTCTGATATGCACGTCAAGCATCGCCAATCAGCAATCTCTTTTATTTCTTTGTTAACGTTTATTTCCCTCGTTTTTTACCGATTGCAAAAGGGGATCGGCTATCGGTGATATCCTTATGCAAGATTTGACACAAAAAAAGAACTTCCTTTTTTCAATTTTGACGGAGATCGGCGCTCGGCGAATGAGTTTTCCCGAGTGGTTTGTTTCCTTCTTTGAATTCCTTTCAATGTTGAATTTGAGCGCGTTAGGTGAATTGTTTCAACTGTCGATTCTTTATCCAGGAGTTAAGGCATTTTAAGTCATGGGATTTCATAAGTTCAAAAAAAATATGAATAGGTGATGAGAGTCATGAGAATAAGAAAAGACAAAAAAATTCTCGAAATGAATTCAAATCAAATAGTGCAAAAGATAATGATCTACCCAGAAAGAAAAAAATTGATAGAAGCTTTTTAGGGTGTGTTGAGTGCTCAATAGCGGGGTGATACGAGAGTTAATTTGATGTGCAGATATCAATCGACGGTTCTTTCTCATGTGTCCCTCACATGAATTGTTGGTATAGTAAAATTAAGGAATAAAGGGAAACACCACTAGATGTATGCAGGAGATATCAATTTTCAGATCAATCCATTGAAATGGTGTGGAACATAGGCCTATTTTTAGAGTGGTCACACATAGTAAAGATGACTAATATGAGTTGTCAGAAGGTATGAAATTTTATAAGTCTGAGGTTTTCTCTTGGCCTGAGTGAACCAAATCCTCTTTGTGTGTATTCATATTTCGTGAAAAAACATGGAGTTATAGATCATATGATTATTGTCAAGTGAAGGTGTCCAAAAAACAAGATTGGTTGCATGGGATGAAAGAAAATAGGGTTATGATTATGGGGAAAAATACTGGTAAGGAGAGGTGGACTGCTACTGATTGTAGATTAGCACTGGTGAAAAGAAAAAGGAATACTAAAGTGAAATATCTAGGGAAAATCATGTGAAGAAAGATAAAAGATGATTAAATTGAAAAAATAGGGACTAGGAAAGGAAAGATAAAGAGAACTCCTACTATGTACAAGACTACCATCACCATGGGTGATTAGGATAAGCATATTTTTAGGATTTGTCCATTGACAGGGAGCTCCTCCTCTTCTCTCTGTAATGTCTTAAGTCGGAAGGTCCCAGGACCTATTTTATGGTAGATCAGATAAGGTACCAACCATAGCTTCTGAAACTTGGTGTGTTTTCATTTTAATTCATTTTCTTTATTCCATTTGAGTACAATATCCCCTTCATGAAAATATTTATTACCCACATATGACTTATCGAACCATTTTTTGATTACCTCTTAATGGTGTGTTAAGTTCATTTTAGCTTTCTCCCTTTCTTCTTTTAATTTTAATAGAATGTTTAACCTCTCCTACATCACTGAGTAAGCTTCATCACGGATGGATTGGGCCAATTGAAAAGTTGGTAAGAAAGTGTGAGTAGGTATGGTAGCCTCCTTTCCATAGACTAGGAAAATAGGGGAGTTACCACTGGATGACTTGGGAGTTACTTTGTCATCCCATGGGGCATTTGGCAGAGAAAGGTGCCAGTTTCTTTGATGTCCATTAAATGTGTTTTTTAGGATGTTGATGAGGTTTTTGTTAGTGGATTCTTCCAAACCATTCCCTTGTGGGTAATAATTTGTTGAATAATTAATTTTGATATTTCTTTCAAGGAAAAATTCATTCAATTTCAGAGAAGAAAAACATTTTGTATTATCAAAGACTAATGATTCAGGAACTCCAAACCTATTGATGATGCGAGATTAAAGGAACAAAATCACCTGGATTTCATTGATAGTCATTAATGGGATTGCCTCACTCCATATGATAAATTAGTCAGTGGCCTTCATGTGTACTTTTGCAGTTGAGAGGAATTTGAATTGATTTTCCTGATTACGTCTAACCCCCATTGTTGAAATGGGCATTCGACAATCACTGGATGCGGGGGAAATGCAATTTTCTTCTCTCTTCCTACTAACTTTTGAAATTACTGGAATCTCCTTGCATATGCATGAGAATATTTGAATAAGGAGGGATAGTAGTATACATCTCTGATGATTTTGTGTGTGGTGGTATCTCCATCATAATTCCCTCCAGTAGGTCCATCATGGAGCTTGGACAAGACTTTCTCAGCGTCTATTTTCTCCAAATATATTAGAAATAAATTGTCATAGTTTTTTCTGCATATAATTTTCTAGATAAGTTGATATTGGGAAGATTTGAGCCTTAGGGCCCTTTTCTTTTTGGGGTCCAGATAATGTGGAGCCGATCCATGAGTCAAGTAATATTTCATTTTGTATAACCAGAGGTGTGACCCGAATGGGATGCAACAGACTTATTTTTCAAATATCTCATGACCTTGATACACATCATTGTCCTAAGACTCGACACAGGGGGATTCTGTGACCAGTTTGCATATCACTTGTCCTTTAACAATTTTTGCAGGTTTGATCTCTAGTTCATATTCTTGTAGGGCCGTAATACAATTTTCTCTCTTTTCTTCCAAATCTCTTTGTACTACGAGTTTTATGACTGCAGGGTAGGGAACAATAACCTTGGTTTTATATTTGAGTAAGAATAGTCAAAAGTGATTGAAAAGTTTATATTATATATCCTTGTTTATCAACTTCATGATAATTTATCTCAACACCTTGTAGACCTGAACTCGTAAAATCCACAAGAAACTTGTCTCCTTCCAAATTCTTCTACGTTAAGACATCCACAAATGAAATATTGAAGGAGAATTTCTAGAGGATGAAATCTTGATCAAAATTCAGGCTCAACACTGCATGTGCTTGCACAATATCTACTTTGATTTTGTCCAAATCATCCTTCTCTTTAGACCCCCATTTAAATTCAGCATTCTTCTTGATCATATCTTGTAGGGATTTTACCGTTTCGACGAAACTGGGGATGAACCGTCTTACAAAATTTATTCTCCCGAGGAACGGATGCATAGATTTTTTGTTGTGAGGGGGAGGGATATTAGAGATATCTTCAATTCTCTCAGTTTCAATCCACATACCATGCTTGGAGACGATGAATCCCAAGAGTTTTCCTTCATCAGCGAAAAAAATGGATTTCTTAGAGTTTAGAGAGATGTCATATCTCCTACATCTGTTGAATAATTTATTCAAATGGGAGATTTGGTCTTCTCTATTCTTCAATAATATGGTTATGTCATGTTGGTATACTACCACACATTCTCCTAGAAGACCTCTAAAGGAGATATCCATGGCTCATTGAAAACTTTATCTAGTATTTACCAGTCCGAAAGGCATCTTGCTATAGTCATATGTTCCCCATTTGGTTCTGAATGTTTTCTTTAGTTGATATTCATGAGTGACTAAGAAATGGTTATATCCTAAGAATCCATCTAGTAAAGAGAGTGTTTCCAATTCAGACACACACTGTAGGATTTGTTCCATGAGAGGCATAGGGTAGTTATCTTTCTCTAAGGCTTTGTTTACATTTCTAAAATCAACACAAATCCTGATGTCCCCATGCTTTTTCCTTACTGGCACTAAGTTCAATATCCAGTGCATATGGTCTTACTAGAAAAATGATTTCAGTAACTAGCAATTTATTCGACTCTACTTTGACTTGGGGTTCAAGGGTGGGATGCATCTTCCTCAAATTTTGTTGGAATGGTTTAGTTTGAGGTTTCATGGGGATGACATGATATATAATATTTGTATCATATGTCTTGATATCCTCATAAGTCTAGGCGAATATGTCTTTATACTCTTTGAATAATTTGATGTATAACTTCCTTTCTTCAAGTGAAACTTTTTCCAAGGTTAACATTCTAAGGTGTTATTTCTGACCCTAGGTTTACTATTTCAAATTGCATGTATGAGATATTGGTCTTGCATTTGGTGACATTTTTTAATTTATCTTGAAGGTCGTAGAGTTTTTCTATTCTGACCACACTCTTGGGGATGTTGTTGGTTGGACTTGTTGTGTTTGTTGCTTCAACAACATCATTATTATATGTATTCATTAGCAGGTCATGATAGCCTTCATCTATGATAGAATCCTTGAAGGTATCTTTGAGGTGTAGGAAATTTATGGGTTGTTGATCATTGTCAAAGACCCTCCAATTTATGACATGGTAAGGAATTGATGGCTTGTAAAATATTTCAACAGAGAAGGAGTCAGGCATCAATCTGTATGAGGGTATTAATCTAGATGCCACATTAGATAACAAATCAGTGTCAGAATTCAATGATCGGGTAATGGTGTTAATATTAAATGTAGTTAAATATTTAATTAGTTCCCAAACATTAGACTGATAATTTTTTAAGTGACTTGAAATACAATGAATGGTGTTTCGTACTTGTCTGACGATGATTTCAGAATCAGTAAATATCTTGATTTTTTATACTTTCAAGACAGTTTCCTTCCCTAGCCCCTATACTAGGGCTTCGTATTCTACAGTATTGTTGGTGCAAGGAAATTCTAGTCTACATGAAATTAACATTTTACTACATTTCCAGTCTTTTAGTATGAAACCCGCGCCTGCACCTTCTAAAGACTTGGACCCATTGGAAAATAACATCCACATGTTAGGATCTCCTTTTTTATTGCAATTGGTATTTTTGAATTTTCAGTTTTTTGGGTTTTAATGAGGTTAATAGAGTCAGTGTGTTTTTCTAATTTATCTCTAGAAGCTATATTATGTTGAAAATTAGAGGGATTGTTAGTTTGATTAGATATATTAAAGTTGGGCTCAACAATCTAGGTGCAATGAAGGATTTCAGATTGTGTGTCAGATTCTGCAAGAGATGATGGTTCAGCCCTAAAATTCCCAAAGAATGTTTCATATGAATAATTACCGAGAATTGAATGGTTGAACATTATCAGTTCATTCAAGTTAATAATGACATGTTTCATATACCTTTCTCTATCAATCCTTATTTGACTCATTTTTCCATTATAAGGGAGCCACAATTGGGACCAATTGGTAGCAAAGTAGCCATTTAGCATAGCCAACCAATATCAACTTAACAACAATCCATAGTTGTCTGGAACGTCTACTACTATTATATCTATAGTTTGATGAACATTTGTATTAGCAGACATCCTGATCAAAACCTTTTTCAATTCTCCAATAACCTTAACTTTGGTTCTGTCTAACTGAATAATCTAGATGTTAGATGGTTTAGGTTTTACATTAATCTTCTCACAAAAATTTAGGGGAATGACATTAGATGAAGCTCCTAAGTCTACCATGAAATTATGAAAATTTCTATTAAATACTTCAAAAGAGATGAGGAAAGGAGGGATGGTATACCTAGATATTTGACCAGTTAAGGATGCATTATTCATAACTTGACTCTTAGATCGAGTTATGTTGTCAGCCAAATTTACCTTGGTGATTCCTTTCTTGGTTCCAACGTTTGCTTCCTTTGTTCTAGGGGATGTTTTTCCTTATAGAGTTCCGATAAAATTTTCTTAAATTTGTGGAATTTTCATAAGTTCAAACAAAGAAATGTTATTGTTTGTTTTCTTTAGATCTTGTAGGAAGTCATATTCCAACCTAGCCAAGGGTGTGGGAGCAATATCTGGATTCTTTGTTGGATCTATCATTTTGGGATTGGAAGGTGTGTTCTTGGAGGAGTCAGTGGTAGTATTGGTCGAAGAAGAAGTTTGTTTGGAAGTAAATGTGGTGCACTAGTAAATTTGGGTCATTTTGTGATAACCATTTCGACGCTCTTGAGATGTTATGTCATGGATATTGTGACGAATCTTGGCCCCCCCAAATTTCTCTTCACGTTTCGTGGAAAATGCGATGAACCTGGGATATCGCCACAAGATCTATGAACCTGGGATATAGTCACAAGAACGAAGAAACAAGGAGGTCGTTGCAAGCAAGACAAACTATGGTGGTCATTTCAAGCGATATGACCTACGGTGGTTGTCGCAAGTGAGATGACCTATGGTGTTCATTGCAAGAATGATGACCTAGGGATCTCATCACTAGAGGGACAACTTAGGGTTCTTGTCACAAGAGAGATGACCAGAGTAGTTCTTGCGATGAATTATTCAAGGATAAGGTATCGTCGATGGTAACGATAGTTCGTTGCTCTTGTGACAACCCAAGTAGTTCTTGTGATGAACTATCAATACTATTGGTGATCTTATTCTTTACAAGAGAGAAGATCGGAGTAGTTTTTGTGACGAATGATTTGTGCAAGAGCGATGAAGCATCGATAGTTGCGACAAACTATCAATACTATCAATGATCTTATGCATCGGAAGAGCGACGAAATATATCTATTTAAAAATAAAAATAAAAAAGATTAATGCAAGAGAGTGCCTTTGAGGGTTATCAATTACAGTATCTCCATAACATATGGGTTAGTAAATATTCCTATTTTTAATTAATATGTATTTCATACTCTTTATGTGAAGGGTTGTAATATATAATGGGTTCATTCATTTTTAAATGTGAGTATTGGTTGATTTTATATCATGCAATTTTTGCAAACCTGTGAAAGAAAATTTGATGAGAGCACACACTTAGCAAGGACTACCCATGATAACATAGTTTAGAGATGAATTTTTTTTCACAAATGGGATACATGATTTGTAATTTCCTACTCTAAGTTTTAAAACCAACTTAATTATGAAGACATCAACTCCAATGGAGTTGTATCCTAATTTTTTCTATTATTTTATTTGATTTCCAAATTACCAATATCTTTATTAACATAGTTATATGTACGACGTGTAAGCCTTACAAAATTGGGAAATAATATATGGATATATACATTTTGGTGCATGTATAATCACAATCAACAACCATATTGATATGTGAACATTGTTTAACAATGGACATACAAATGCAAGAAAACATTGGGCTAACCTAGAAGAAAAATTCAATATTAATGAAATAACTCCTTAGCATTGAGAAATTCATATAAAATTATAAAAAAAGGTGCAGAAGATTGAACTAGAACATGTATTTTTCATGAGATATAATTTGTTGTTATAGATTAACAAGTTTCTTGTTCTATGCATGTTATTGGTCAAGCTTTTGCAAAGTTTTTTTTTTAAGGAAATACAAACAATTTAGTAATAGGAAGGTGTGTGAAACCCAAAGATTGTAAACGAGCAATGGGATTGTAATGTCCACATGTAGGGTTTTGATCATGGGACATAATATTATAGAATAACCTAAGATTTGATACATTTTAATGGAGATAGCTTGTGCCCCTTCTAAAGGACCAAATAAAAATACTAATGTTCAACCACCTAGATAACCATTTGATGAAAAAACATATCCCCACAAACCATTAACACCATCAATGAGGTGTGTGGATGTTGGTATGGACATTATTTACAAATATTCCATATGATCATGAACTTTGTGCAACTCCTGGAGGAATTGTGGGCTGAATTCATTTTGCATGGATAGGATAACATTGGATCTATTCCAACATAGCATATCCAAAAATGGGAAATGACTTCTATACATATATCCATTGAAGTCTTATATAAATGAAGCAAGATTGTGAATAAATTGAATAAGCAAACCCATACATCATAGTAGAAAATTTTAAAATTGAACAACAAGTGATCAATCAGAATAAAGTCTTGTGAGAGGGATCCATCTACTGCTATTGCAAAATTATTTGATTCATGCAAGAGTGTGTGCTTCTTCAATTTTATGCTTGTATAGTTTGAGTCCATAGCATTTAATATGAAAACCACTATGGAAGAAGTAGCACTAAAGTGTAATGAAGGTCAAATAACAATATCTCTACATGATAGAAAAGAAAAATAATTGAAGCAAGCCTATCAGGTTTTTGAAATATTTGGAGAAGGCACAAATGTCAAGCCATTGAAAATTGTTTATTTAAGAAGGGAGTTGAGGGGATCAAACACAATTACAGTAGTCTATTCAAATTTTCTATTACTTTTATTTTCTTCTTGCTATTACATTTTTTTTGACAATGTTCTTTTCCATGTATTCTTTTTGCAAATATTTTTTCTATGGTCAATATTGAGGCTAGCCTATTACAATGAAAAGCACAAGACACTTGTAAATAGAGATCAAAAGTAGACATAAACACAACTTCAATGAATATTTCAAGTCAACTAAAGAATTTCAAACAATCAATGTTTGAGAAAAACAAGAGAAAACTGATAGCACCAAGGAAAAATAAACTTGGCAAAGTGGAAACTAGAGCCATGAAAATTGTCTATGCATATGCCAATGCACATTAAAAACACAACCAAATTTTCTATGCACATTAAATTGTATATGCATATGCCAATGCACATTAAAAACATGTTATGTAAACAGTAATAGTACATATTCCATAATCAATCACACTCGATATACTAGTACTCTAAGTTGATACAATGGAGTTACTAGTACAGATTCCATGGGCGTCTCTTCTTCCTTACCAATCATCGAGCTATCAAATTCTTCTACTCGGCAGTGGTCTATATATCATTCATTTAAAATACTCTATTGCATAATTATCATTATGCTTATACTATGATATCCACAGGATTACTTATACACAACCACAAAAAACCAAGTTGAAGTATTAGATTATCTCTATGGATCATATGATATGATGAACTAAATGGAATCACATATGATACATACTTGGGTGTGGTTCATTAGATAGAATGATTGGCCCCATAGTGGCCCACAAATGATAGTAATGTAAAAATAAATAAATAAAAGGAACCTTAAGAAGTCATAAAAAGAAGAAAAAAGACAAGACATACATGATCTTTGATATTCTAATGTGTAGCATTGCATTGATGCAACATCTATAGCATCTGCAAATGCACGAACTACATA